>JAODAL010040443.1:0-36914 GCA_025379985.1 Phyllomedusa bahiana
TTTCCCCTAAACGGCTTGGTATGCAAGGCTTTCCCCAAAACATACCTCCCATCCCACTCTCCACATCTATACTTTGCCGCCAACTGCAAGAAGCAGGGGATATTTGGCCCCAATTCTTCGTCGCCAAGAAGCTGCTGACTGTCCTCCTCAAATTGTTCATACTCGCTGTATAGTGGCGCTGAGGCCAGACCACATAGTAGATCTCTGGCTGAGGGAACCGGATGGGACCGAGGCGGGTTGAGGACAGGTGAGGACCGCTGACCCCGCTCCCGGCCATGCCAACTAAAGGGTTTGTGTCTGACGTTCCAACCGAAACTAGTCTGTGGTAGTCAGATGTCAACTGGGAGGAAGTTGATGACCTAGTCAACCAATCAAGAATCCTTGGGTTGCTGGTCAATACACAGCCGCTAGATGACACCGGCAGTTCTGGCCTCACTGAGTGACCCCTGTTGCGACGTCCCCTTACTGTGCTGCAACCTGTGCCCACTCCAGGAATGTTTGTGCCACTGCCACTCGCATGTGAAGAGCCTGCCACCTCTCTGTCTGACATACTGTTTGTTCAAAAAATTTACAGACTCTGTTTAATGAAGATATCTGTATATGATTAATACACAACCTTTTATCTGACTCCAAATGAAGCCACTAACAGTTTGGGGTAACCCTTGGATATAAACTGTGAAAAAAAAAAAAATGAGCTCCCAAAAAATTTAAACAGCTATGTGTCATGTTAAAACGACGTGTATTTTACTGACTACAACAACAGAAAAACGCTTAATTAACCCTTGGATCTAATTTGCGGAAAAGAAATGAGCTGCCAAAAATTAAAAGCTATGTGGCGTGTTAAAACGATGTGTATTTTACTGACTTAAACAGCAGAAAAACACTTAATTAACCTTCGGATATGAATTATGAAAAACAGGCAAAATTTCTTCTTTGGCGTTTAAAAAGCACCATTTCTTTTACTGACTACAACAGCAGAAAAACGCTTAATTAACCCTTGGATCTAAATTGCTCAAAAGAAATGAGCTGTCAAAAATTAACAGCTATGTGGCGTGTTAAAAAAATGTGTATTTTACTGACTACTACAGCAGACAAACGATTAATTAACCTTCGGATGTGAATTATCTACAGGCAAAATTTCTTCTTTGGCGTTGAAAAACAATGTTTCTTTTACTGACTTCAACAGCAGAAAAACGCTTAATTAACCCTTGGATATAAATCGCGCAAAAGAAATGAGCAGCCAAAAATTAACTGGTATGTGGATTGTAAAAACGCTGTTTCTTTAACTGAATACAACAGCAAAAACAGGCTTAGATAACCATTGGATATTCAATGTGCTCCAGAACTGACCAGATAGCTTTAAAATGTATATGCAGCTGAATTGGACCCACACTGGACTTTAATTCCAATACCCCACAAAATCAAAATTAGCACGTAAGAGAAGCAGTCTCTGAGAAAAGCTGTGACACCCCCCCCCCCCAAAAAAAAAAAACACTGTATAAAAGTTCTTTCTTTTGTGTGAGATCTCAGGTACTGGAGTTGCAGTAGCTACAACACGGCAAAGAGAGAGGAGTGTGAACTGACAGCATCGCGTCCGGACTTATATAGTGCGGTGTAACGGTCTGCGGTAGTGGATCCGCTGGACCACCGCAAGCGATGGTGGAAGCCCACACCAGGGAGGGGAATCTAAGTAGGCCCCGGTTTTCACCAGAGCCCGCCACAAAGCGGGATGGACTTGCTGCGGCGGGAGTCTACCAGGTCGCTTCCACTGGCGAACTTGCTTGCGGTGGGGGCCAAGGGTAGGCGAGGTACAAAATACGTCAGGCAGGCTCGTAGTCGGGACAGGCAGGAAGGTCAGTGCAGGCGGCCAGAGATTCGGGGTCAGGAACGTAGGTGAGAAGGTAAGGTACACGGTCATCAGGACAAGGCTTCAGGAACGCTTTCACAATAGGCAATGGACACTAAAGATCCGACGTGGTCATCAGGAAGAGGCAGGCTTAAATAGGGGCAGCGATCAGCAATAGCCAATTACCGGTGCGCTGGCCCATTAAATTTAACACTGCCGGCGCGTGCGCGCCCTAGGGAGCGGGACCGCGCGTGCCGAGAGACAGAAGCAGCTGCAGCAGGAGTGTGGCCAGGTAAGTGGGACGCGGGACCTGCAGGGGAACAGCGCGCCCGCGACCCGATGTGCGGGACGCGGCGCCACTCAGCAACGGGGCACAGATGCCTCCCATACTTCTTTGCCCCATGTAACGCCATGTGTTTGCAGCCATTTTATCAATTAAAAACACGCTTCATTCCCGTGAATCACCCCAAACTTCGCCTTCGTTCAGAATCAAAGTTTTCCTGAAATTCTAAATGAATTCCACTTCGTTAGAATCGATTCGCCAATCTCTAATTATAAGCTCTTGTGAGCAGGACCCTCACACATCGTGTCTGATTTGTCAATAGCTTTTTTATAATGTAATGTCTGGTTTCTCTGTGCTTATACCCTCTATATTGTAAAGTGCTGTGGAATATGTTGGCACTATATAAATAAAGATTATTATTATTATGATTATGATTATTATTATTATTATTATTATTATTATTATTATTATAGTATGATTTTAGCCCCCAGCTTGGTTCTTTCCAGCTGCCGCTGACATTACCATGTCAGGCTGCATTCCCACTTCAGTTATTTGGTCAGTTTTGCCCCTGTAACTGCCCAGAGAAGTGAAGTGTGAAGCGATTCTAAGAGCGGCGGCTGTCATCTGTGTGTTATGCTAAAACTCAGCATTGTATGAAGACCAAACCACGCTCCCTATGTATATTTGAGCATGGAACAATGTTCTACAACACCCAACAGGCTCTCTGCAGCCAGGAAATAGCTGTTTCTTAACACGATTTTCCGCAAATAAATTCGGGCTTATAAGAATTTTGCCGAAAAATTCGACGAATCGAATTTGAGAAATTCGCCCATCTCTAATTATTAGTCACTTAGGTATAGGCTAAACAACCTCCTCCAATAGTCCCAATAATTAAAAAGAGGGCAGGCTTTTTGTTATTTTTATTTTTTTTATTTTCACAACCTAAGAATAAAAACATTGTAAAAGACCTGTGCGGTCAATATACTCACTACTACCCTGGATTTATTCCTTAAAGGGTGTAATTTCCAATATGGGGTATTTTTAGGGGTGTTTATTAAGTTTAACACCTTAGAGTGTCTGCAAATGTATAATGGTTCCTAAAGACAATTGTAATGAAATTGAGTCATGGAAGTCCAGTAGGTGCTCCTCCTATTCTGATGCTTGAGCCAGATAGCGTACTATGGCCACATATGGGATATCTCTAAAAATGGCTGGATTTGGGGAATCAATGTTGAGTTGCGTTTCCCTGGTCACATCTACTATTTCCAGTGAATAATAGATCAAAATTGAAAGTCTGCAAAAAAAGTAAATTTTTTTTATTTCATCTCCACTTTTTTTTACATTTTTCTTAAATACCTAATGGGTTAATAAACTACCTAAATGGTGTTTTGAATATTTTGAGGGGTGTAGTTTCTTAGATGGAGTCATTTGGGGGTATCTAATATACAGGCCACCCCAAGGCCACATCAGAACTGGATCGGTCTCTAAAAAAAATCAATGCTGCAAATTTTCTTAAAAATGTGAAAAGTCCTCTTATGTCGTAAAAAAATGAAAAGACTTTTAAAAAATGATGCCAACTTACATTAGACGTATGTTAGATGCTAGTTATAAACTATTTTGTGTGGAATAACTGTCTTACATACATAATTTTTTTAACTTTGAAAATGTCAAATGTTTCCAACTTTTCACAATATTTTTATATTTTTCACAAATAAACAATGATTGTATGGATTAACGTTTCATACGAACTTAAAGTACAATATGTCACGAGAAAATAGTTTCTTAATCACCAGGGTAGGTAAAAGTATCAAAATGTTATTCTCACATGAGTGACACCTGTCAGATTTAAAAGAATGGAGCTCTGTCAGGAAGGTCAAAACTGGCTGCGGTGGTAAGAGCTTCAAAAAATTAAGTGAAAATGGAGAAGCCATTTATGAACCCCATGAATCAATAGCTTATAAAACAATGCTAACAACACAAATACTTTAATTACTGGAACTAAATGTGACAAAATCGGCCTCTACCATTCTGAAGGAGTTTTGGCCCACTCTGCTTTACAGTGTTGCTTCAGTTCATTAAGACTTTAAATTGTGTTGCGGTCAAAGTCAAGACCGCAACACAAATTAAAGTCTTAATGAACTGAAGCAACAATGTTGCACCCATTGTAACCAGAGCCAGACTGAATCTAAAAAGCAGCCGTGACACAAACCCCCACAGCCCAACACCGCTTTCCAAAATAAACAACTCTATCAACCCAAGCAAGAAAGTAAAAGTAAAGATGGTGCATAAAAGCCTTAATCACAGGATCATAGACAGGTGTGCCATCGCTTCTACAACCAGGGACAAGTGTACGCTGCCACTGTACAAGTGCCCATATAACCTACAGTATGGCTGTGTAGTGACCAGCTAGTGATCAGATGCTGGCTCAGATTGCCAAAACATGACAGATAAAACAGTACTGATCCAACATAGAAGCAGAATAAATACTGACATTCAGTGACTTACAGATGACGTCTTCTCTGAGAGGAGTCATTCCATTTTCTTCTCCATCTGGTCCAGATCACCATTTCTTTTTATCCAAGACTCTAATTGTCTGAGCATAATTTACCACACTAACATCTTTTACTCCTCACTTTTCTATGATTTCCCAAACTATGTGCCACCTCTGTGCAATCCCCCCATTGCGTTCCCCCCTTGTGTCCAAAACATTAAAAGTACCCTCAGATTGCTATGGAGCTTCTGTTTGTGAACCTAGTTGCAGTTATGTTTTGTGTCCCACTAAGGTAGATTGTGTTTGCGTAGCTTTTGACTGCCACACCAGCGTGCACCTGTACATTTATTTTTCAAAATGAATGTGCTGATCAGTTTTTGTTTTTTGACTGTTTGAATGGGGAAGTGGCAGATTCTCATCTTTGTTTGCACTCCACCCACCTGCACAGACTTTTTGATCAGATCGGGTTTATAGTTGCAGCCTTCTATCCCTGAAGTATGGAGGTCTGGACAGACACCAAGGGCGACATGTATGAATTCGAATGTGTACTTTTTATTTACTTGGCGCCGACACACAGATTTTTGGCGCATTACACAGAGCCTAATGCGCCAAACGTTGTATGGGCATAGAGTGTAAGGCGGCAGACTTGGGCCGCACTAAGCTCTATTGTAATGCGCCAAAAATCTGTCGTATTCTACCCCTCTTCTATATTCTATTTAGAACTGTGGTGTCGGCACCAAGTAAAAAAAATTTTGCATTTGAATTCATACATGTCGCCCTCTTAATGTTTCAATGTTCGGATTATGAGATTCTGAGAGTGTAGAATACGACAGATTTTTGGCGCATTACATATAGCTTAGTTCGCCAAGTTTGGCACACTACACTCTATGCCCATACAAATTTGGCGCATTAACTCTATTTTAATGCGCCAAAAATCTTTATACTGTGTATTCAAAAACTCTTCTATATCTATTTAGAACTGGAGTGTCGGCGCCAAGTAAAAAAAGTTTGAATTCATACATGTCGCCCCAAGAGAGGTAGCATGTAGCGCAGGTTCCCACCTGAATTGGGGTCACCTTGCCGCGGTAGGTGGGCATTTACAGTTTTGATCAAAAATATACACTAAGAACCTAAAGATTTTTCATATATTTCATAGTAGCAGAAATGCTGTTTCAAAACATTCTCATGTCTTTTTTGACTGTTTTTAATGATTTTAGAGTGCTGCTGATATTGTATTGTGTTTGCGCCACTAAGGTAGATAGGCACCCCCGAAAATAGGTACGCAGATTGTGGACCCCTAGAGAGCCTATAATACCTTTTTTAGTTTAAGTTAATTTATTTACTTAAAAATCTAGCTACGGGAAGATTTTGTAGGTAAGAAAGGGTATAAATAAATAAGGCGATTAGTTTACATAACTGTCGTTCCAGGCAGTTGTCTCAGCTGAAATTATTGGTGTTATACCTTGTTTCAAAAGTGATATATATATGTAATGTCCCGGTACTGCTCGTCCCTTTCCCTTTAATACTCCTTGCAGGCCAAAATTAAAAATTGACATTTACATACGAATATCCCCCCATCTCTTTCTCCATTTTTAAAAGCCAGCACACATAATATGACTATGGCCATTTTGGGAGCTTTAAAAAAACACATTTCCCATAGATCCCTGTTTTTGTCATCTTTTAAAATTTTCTTAAATGTACGGGAATGCCTTTATAATCAGGTGACCTCCAAAACCAATCGGCTCTCCTGTTGGGCCGGGAAAAAAAAAGTTCAGTTGAACCTTTGGTTTGAGGCGGCAGAGTGGCTCAGACGGGGCTGAATAAAAACCCAGGCAGTACTGTAAAATATACCATTTCCCCAGCATTACCAAGAAAAGTCTTAGCCTCTTAGCTGTATTACTGAATACCTCTTTTCCAAAATCAAGTCTTCCCGAGGCATTTTCCTCTGAACCCCCACCTGCTATACCAAATACTACAGACATGTTCATCCAACGCCGGGGATCAATACACTTCTCAAGAAAAGTCGTGGGACCGGATTTAAAAAAAGCCCAGCTGGATTTGAAACTTGGGGGTCCCCGTCAATTTTGAGAGGGCGAATAAATTCAATGAAGTGGAATTCTTTTAGAAATTTCGGAAACTTCGATTCTGAACAAAGTCAAATTTTTGGGGGTGATTCGCGGGAAAGAAGCGTGCTTTGATTTAAAAAAATGGCTGCGAGCACATGGGGTTACATGGGCAAAAAACCTTTTGGGAGGAAGAAGGGGATCCACATGACATGTGCAGAGATTAAGCCAGAGACCGGCGGGATTTTTGAGTCACCGCACTATATAAACCGGGCGCGCGCTGGGGTCAACCGCTCCACTGACTGATTAGGGGAAAGGGGCGCCACGGTGCAAGATATCTCTTACTAAAGAAAACATTTTTTTACAAAGATTTTTGGGGGGGTCACACTTGTCTCAGGACTGCTTTGTTTAAAGTTTAATTCGATTTTGTGGGGGTTTTTTAAATGAAGTTCTGTGCGCCATTGCACTGCATATACATTTTAAAAGCATCTGCCACAGCAATTGAATTCCAGGGTTTTCTAAGCCTGTTTTCCCTTTTTATTTTTAAAGAAAAAAGTGTTTTTTTCAATCAAAAACCACTTATTTTTGGGTTTCTCAAATTTTTTTGCGCAAATTTTCATCCAGGGGGTTTAATTTAACGTTGTTCTGCGTGTGGGGACTAAAAGAAACCGTCTTTTTTTACCGCCAAAAAATACTTTTTCCCGAGCAAATTTTATAACCGAAGGGTTAAAAACAAGTTTTTTTTTTCTTGTTGTGTACCCAAAAAAAACCCCTTGAACACGCTACAAAAACTGTATTTTTTTGGGTTTCACAATTCTTTTTTCGCAATTACATCCAGGGGGTTAATAAGGTTGTTCTCTGTTGGGTCATAAAAAAACCTCTTTTTTACCGCCCAAAAAAGACATTTTTTTCCTTAGCATAATTTATAACCCAAGGTTAATTACAAGTTTTCTCTTGTTGTGTACCGTAAAATACACGCCATTGTAAAACGCTACAAAGCTGGTAGTTTTTGGTTGCTCAATTCTTTTGCGCAATTTACATTCAGGGGTTAATTAAGCGTTGTTCTGCTGTTGTGGTCACTAAAAGAAACCATATTTTTCACCGCCAAAGAAGCAATTTTGCCTGTAGCATAATTCATATCCGAAGGTTAAAGGGGTTTTATCGTTTCAAAGATCATGTCTCAGATTATGGGGACAGTAAAAATAAGCATTTTTGTAATTGGGTTGCATTACCTCTGTCACTTGGTTTAGCAGATATGAGCTTCTCTGTAAATCTGCATTCTGTTTCTGCTGTTGCTCTGATGCTGGTCAAAATGCCCCCTGGTCGATTTTCTAGACACACCCCCTGCACTGTGATTGGCTGGCTGACATTTCATTCAGCCTGTTGGGATACGCCCCTAGAAGGAAACGCCCCGGCCACGCCCCCTGCGCTGTGATTGGCTGCCTGCACACTCTTTGTTTACTCCCCTCTGAGCTGTTAAAAGCGATAGTGAAACCAAAGTCTGCTGGCTTTATACTCATCTCCCAGCTTTAGGGTCAATGTTCTGGGCAATTACTGGCTGTTTAAGGGGCTTTTGCCAAGAGGTTGATTCACCTCCTCACAGATCCAGTCCTTAAGCTGCTACTTGGAAAAGAAGGCATTCTGTTCCTCAGATCGAATGCAAGCCCCGCCTCCTTATGACGTCATCACCTGTAGTGTATAACATAAGGATTCAACACTGTGTTTCTATATGCTGCTTATATAGTACAGTGCTTAGGTGATCAACTCTGCAAGAGAGAGGTTGGGAGTTCAAGCCCCATCAGTAGTTTTTTTTTTTTTCTTTAAAATGTTTACACATATGTAAAGATATGAAAATTATATGTGTAGACATCTATAATTTTATTCATATACACACACAAAGCTCTCCTATATAGTGTCCCATCCTCGCAGTCACACCAAGCACTTCCAAAATATGTGATACAATGCATATATTCTGGGGGATGAGAAATTATATAGGGGAGCTATATATGTGTATATATATCATTATAGAGATTGACAAAATATATTTTAGGTCTCTCTACATATGTGTAGAATTTAGGGGGAAAAAAAATATACCCTGTGAGGGACTAGAACTCCAAACCCCTTTGTTGTAAAAGCAATAGTCTACTGCTCTACCTCTGTACCACCAGCCCAAGTTAGTTACAAGCTGAGCAGGACCTTCTCTCAAAGCTGATTTGCTTCTCCCCCCACTGTTTTCACTCACATGTCACTGACAGGAAGCAGAGATCTTTACTTGAAGCTGACATTTGTAGTTGAGTAAAGATCTTGCCTGTTGTCAGTACAATTTTGGATGAACACTACAAGAAGTAACAGCTGCGGCTTTCAGTTGTGTGTAAACTAAGACATATGACAGGTGCTTGCTGCAGCTTGTGGAGCCTCAAGGCTGCAGACATAAGCATGCAGGAGGCTACAGAGCTGTTATATCCAGATAACCTTCTGCATCCCCTGCTTTAAACAAAATGATGATGTCACAGTTCTTCATTGAGGGAGACACGCCTCCTGGAGGAAGAAACGCCTGCTGACAGGAGAGACTTGCCCCTGGATTTCAAATTCAATCTGAGAAAATTAGCTGAACAGCACGAGCAGCTCAAACGATAACACCCCTTTAATTAAGCCTGTTTGTGCTTTTACATTCAGGTCATGTTGTGAGGGGTCAGCCTCTGCATACCAAGATCGGTGATGAGGACAGCAGTGACAATGAAACACAAATAGATGATGATGTAGCCAACCGCACTTGGGAGTCGGTTGAAGCAAGGGCTTCATCATCGTCAGGAGAAGAGTGCGTCAGCTTGCGCGTCAGGCAGCGGCGCAGCCAGCAAGTGGGTTGTGTGGCCGTGAGTCAGCAGGGGAGCAGCAGTGTGAGGTCAGAAGCCAAGCGGCCATGAGGTAGAAAACCCATAGTTGCCAACTTTTGAAAAAGAAAAAGCAGGAGATCTTAGTAAGCGGCGCGGCAAAAATTTGCATGGATACGCCCATCTTGTCTGTATGCCACGCCCCTTCAAAAAGCCACACCCACTCCACCTAACTGCATAACGGCTTTGGAAGAAAGCCAGGTAGATGCCCTTATAGCCAGGTAGTAGCCCCCCATAACCAGGTAGTGCCCCTTAGAGGCCGGTAGATGCCCCCTTGTAGCCGAGTAGATGCCCCCCTGTAGCCAGGTAGATGCCCCCCTTTGTTAGCCAGGTAGATGCCCCCCTTTGTTACCAGGTAGTGCCCCCTTTGTTAGCCAGGTATTGCCCCCTTTGTTGCCAGGTAGTGCCCCCATTGTTTTCCAGGTAATGCCCCCATTGTTTGCCAGGTAGTGCCCCCATTGTTAGCCAGGTAGTGCCCCCTCTGTTGCCAGGTAGTGCCCCCCTCTGTTGCCAGGGAGACCCCCATTGTAGCCAGGTAGTGCCCCTTATTGTAGTCAGGTAGTGCCCCCTTATTGTAGTCAGGTAGTTCCCCCCTCTGTTGCCAGGTTAGAACCCCCATTGTTGCCCGGTAGTGCCCCCTTATTGTAGTCAGGAAGTGCCCCCACTGTGGCCAGGTAACCCCCCATTGTAGACAGGTAGTGCACCCTTATTGTAGTCAGGTAGTGCCCCCTCTGTTGCCAGGTAGACCCTCATTGTAGCCGGTAGTGCCCCCATTGTAGCCAGGTAGAGGCCCCCTTATTGTAGCCAGGTAGATGGCCTCTAAAGCTAATAAAAATAAACTAATAAAAGTCACTAACCCCACAGGCTCCTGCAGCGCAGCCCGCCCCGGACGATCTCCTCAGCGACGCGGGGAGTGAGTGCAGCCGCGCATCACTTCCCCTGCGCCCTGACCTGTATGTATGGCGCGCACAGGCACCGGACAAAACAGGTGGAAAAGGGGAGGAGGGAGCGATCCCTCCTGCCTCCTCCCGCACAGTGACACGCGGGGCGGGTGAGGACGGACGCTGCGGCCCGCTTCACCCGCCTGTAGGAGGCGCCCGGCGGCGCAAGATTTACGCACCAGCGCTACTTTTGCGTCGCGTATTTAAAGGCCCCCGCCTGCAGGCGGCGGGAGGAATCCCAAACTCCCCCAGGAGGGCGGGGGGGGACCCAAATAGCCCGGACCCCCCGCCAAAAACGGGAGAGTTGGCATGTATGAGAAAACCCGCTTCGCAGGTCCAAGAAAGTAGCGGCACAGGGGCTCAGCGAGGCAGCAGTAGTCACTCAGTGCGGAGCGTTGGCGCTAAAATCAGCTACTCAGCAGTGTGGCAGAATCTGTATATGTAGAATCTGTGGGCAGAAAGTAAAGCGTGGCCAGGGAGCTAACATTGGCACCACGGCCCTGCATCAACACATGCAGCGTCACCATCCGGTGGGGCCCGGGAGAAACGGGGGCTCAGATGTGGTGGTCCATCCTGCCGCCGCAGCAGCAGCGGCGGCCAGTGGCACGCATGCCATTGCAGCCAGTCAAGGCTCCACCACCTCTTCAGAAGGGAGCTGTTCTCTTGCCATCAAACTCTCGGTCCAGATGCTCCTGCTCCTCGCTATTCATGGCCCAGCAGTTGTTCAGCGAGGCGATTGCAAAGAGACAACATATGCGTCCACCAACCTAAGCTGCAGCAGCTGACCGTTTCTCCTGTCCAAGTTGTTGGTACTGCAGTCCCTCCTTTCCAAATGGTGGACTCGCACCAATCAGAGAACTAATGGCTTGTGCCAGCCGAGTGGAGATTTCCAAAGCCGAATTTCTTTTCCAAAAGGCAGTCAGCACTTCATAAAATTTAAACAAAGGTGGGCCGCCCTTGAGCTTATCGGTTTGTTCCCAGGGGCATGACAGCGGGGAATCGGAGCTGTAACTACGGCAGGGCCGTATATGTCCTTTCGGCCCTTTTGGGGTGAATGGGCTTTGCCCGGGCACACCACAACTTGGCAGGAGACGCCGCTTTTCCCCCCACGTTGTCAAACTGTGGCTCCTGCTAATTCCGCCTAATCCCCACCACCCTTTCCAGCCCCCAAAAAGTACTGCTCCATCATCCCAAAAATTTGGGTAGGGCAAGCAGTTCTACACCTGGCTTCCCTCGGCGAACGAAGTACCAGTGGGGGAAAATTACCCCGGCATGCAGCAGGAAATCGATTGGGGCTTTCCCGCGCCAATGAATCAAAAACCAGGGGCGGACAATGGGAGTAACATGGTGTCCGTGCTGCACGAGGAGGGATGGCCATGCCCCCTCAGGCGCATGTGTTCAACTGGTTGTGAAAAAGGTTCCTGAAGTTTAAAACCGATTTCAGAAGATTCTGAAAATGGCCGGGATATGTGATGATTTCATCCATTCCCTACAAAGCCCAACACCCTCCTCGTTTGCGCGCAGAACGGCTCCCCCAACACACTCTGATTGCGATTTTTTCCCACCCTTTGGGAAATTCCAGTCGCACATGTTGGACGATGTATGAACAGAGAAGGCATTAAGATTTTTTGATGACCCCAGGGGACAGGGTACCCCCCCTGGTAATTTTGATGTCAGCCTGGAGTCATGCGTACCCGCCGTTTTTGAGGCCATTCGAGGAGGCGACGTTTTTTGTCAGTTCCAGGACTAGGGATGAATAAGCTTCCACTCTTGCCCGGGGACCAGATGCGAAAAATCTGTCGGGGAAGTGCATGGCGATAATCTCGCGGCCCCACTGAGTCCGGTGGGGGGACTGAAATGGAGGGGGAGGAGGGGAAGACATTGGAGCAGAAGCATTGTTGGTGAAATGAGTGGATTTTTTCCGAGGTGAAAGAGGAGGGCAGGAGCAGCGGAGGAGGTAGATTTTGTGGGAAGACGAGGCAGATACCCGCAAGCCCGGGGGCAGGGAGCCCTCGGTTTCACTTTTTGCAGAGGGCCCCGAGTGCGATTTGCCTGGTAGTGACACCCGAATGTCCCATGGAGGGGAGGATTCTACTCCCCACCCTATTGGACCCTCGCTACCCCCCCAAATGGGACCCTTTTCCCGCTGCTGGAGGGGGGACAAAAAAAAATTTAATATAGGGAAATCCTCCGTAGTCAGTTGGCGCTGCCTATTGTGGCATCGCCCCCCTTCTGAAGGTTGCCGGGGGGTTTTTTCAGTGCTCACGTATACTGTTGCGGTGCGGGGGAAGTGGGGGGTAGGAGCATACCACCCATCAGCAGAAACCCAAAGTCTGGAGTCACTGATGAGCAGTTTCTTCACCCGCCTAGGAGGGGGGCATCGCCAGCAGCAGCAGGCCCGGGAGCAGTCCCTGAAAAAAAAACAGGTGGTGGCATATTGGACGCACTCGCCACCCCGTTAGAAGATTGATGGACTACGGGCAGCCAAACTGGATGTGTGGCCGAAACTTGCCGATTTGCGTGGAAACTGTCGCCCGGCCATAGTTTGGCATCAAGGGGGTGTTCAGTCGGCGGGGGCCATCGTTCCCCCAAGGAGAAACCGTTGTCCAGGGGAAAAGTGGAACGACTGATTTTTGTCAAGATGAATCGGCGTGGACCGGCCAGGATTTCCACACACCAATGTTTAGGCATCAGATACATCACCCATGACGCCTCCCCCAAACTGTGAGAAATAGTTGGGTTTAAAAAACCTGCCTCAGCCACTATTTTATGCCGCCCCCGCCGATGCCACCCAAAACTGCTAACAGTTTTCCACTGCCTACCCAACTCTTTTCCAGGGATGGTATTTCCCCCCACCTCCACTGTCATTTTGCCACTCTATAACTCATGGTGCTGTGTTGCTGTGCGGTACCTCCACAAAGTGTATTGTGCCACTCTCTGACCTCTTTTGGGTTTCTCCTGCCGCCGTCCCCTCCACTCCCCGTCATTTGCCCCTCTGTGGCCTACCCTGTATTTCCCCCCCCCAGAAAGTTATTTTGCCACTCTTGCCTCATCTGTCTGTGGCGGCTGCCGTGACTCCACACTGTTATTGTCCATCTGGGCCTACTCCTTTTTTTTGGAAACCCCTAAATGCATTGTCCATTTTTGACCTCAGTTGGGGTGCCGTGACCCCCACACTGTGTCATTTTGCCCTATGTGGCCTAACCTGTTTTTGCCCCCTCCAAAAGTATTGTGTCCGCCGCCTCATGCTTGCAGTGACCCCCACCCTGTGTCATTTTGCCAGTCTGTGGGGCCCTTCTGTTTTTGCCCCCTCCAGAATGTCATTGTGCCTGCCCACCTCATGCGCTTAAAAGTGACCTCCACACGTGCTTGGCCCTTTTGGCCCCATCCTGTTTTGCCAAACCCCCAGAATGTCATTGTCCACTGTCCCCACCTCATGCGCTTTTTTGTGGCTCCCGCCCTGACCCCACACTGTGTCATTGTGCCCCTCTGTGGCCTACTCCTGTTTTTGCCACCTCCCCGAAGTCAATGTGTCACTGCCTGACCCCATGCTGCTGCTCCCTGACCTCCACACGGCTTGTCCACTCGTGGCCTACTCCTTTTGCCACCTCCCGAATGTCAGTCCCGCCGACTCATGTTGCTGCTGGGTCCGCCGTGCCTCCACACTGTTTCATTGTGCCATCTGTGGCCTACTCCAGTTTTTTTCCCCCTCCAGATTTTCATTTTGCCATGTCCGACTTCATCTGTGCTGTGGCTCTCCGTGCCCTCCACACTGGCATTGGCCACCTGTGGGCCTCCCTGTTTTGCCACCTTCGAATGTCATTGTGCCATGTCTGACCTCATGGCGCTACCCTGACCTCCACACTGTGTCATTTTGGGCCCCTTGTGGCCCCCAATCCCGTTTTTGCCACCCCCGATTTTCTTGTGTCCTCCGACCTCATGCTGCTGCTACCGTGACCTCCCACTGTGCATGTGCCCTCTGTGGCCCCTCCCGTTTTTTTCCACCTCCAGAATTCATTGTCCCCTGCCGACCTATTTGCTGCTGTGGGGCCCTGCCCTGCCCCCCCCATTTTATTGTGCCACTCTGTGGGGCCTACTCCCGTTTTTGCCCCCTCCGATTGTCTTTTTTTCCACCCCGTCTGATTATGTGCTGTGTGGCCCTTTCCGGCCCCCTCACTGTGTCATTGTGCCACTCTGTGGCCTACTCCCGTTTTGCCCCCTTCAGATGTCATTGTGCCACTGTCTGACCTCATGCTGCTGCACCATGACCCCCACACTGTGTCATTGTGCCCCTATGGGCTAATCCTGTTTTTGCCCCCTCCGAATTCTTGTGTCACTGCCCGACCTCATGCTGCTGTTCCGGGGACCTCCAACTTGTCATTGTGCCACTCTGTGGCCTACTCCATTTTTTTCCCCCTCCAGAAAAGTCATTGTGCCCCTGTTTGAACCCCATGCTGCTGTGTGGCTCCGCCGTGACCTCCAAATGTGTCATTGTGCCCCTTTGGGGCCACTCCCGTTTTTGCCACTCAGAAAGTCTTTGCCTGCCCGACCTCAGGGTGTTTCCCCCTGACCTCCACACTGTGTCATTGTGCCACTCTGTGGCCTACTCCAGTTTTTGCCCCCTGCAGAATGTATGTGCCCCTGTGACCTCATGCTGCTGTGGGCTTTTCCCTTCCCTGCCCTCCACACGTTTCATTGTGCCCTCTGTGGCCTCTCCGTTTTTTGCCCTCCAGATTGTCATTTTTGCCCCCTGTCCACCTCATTTCTGCTGCTTGGGTCCTCCGGCCTCCCCCCTGTGTCATTTGCCATCGTGGCCCCTTTGTTTTTGCCCCCCCGAATTCATTGTGTCACGTCTGACCTATGCTCTGTGCTGTTTGATGCCGTCAACTCCACAGTTAATTGTGCCACTCTTTGGCCTACTCCTGGTGGTGCCACCTCCACTCTCTGTATTTTGCACTCTGTGGCCCACTTTGTTTTTGCCACCTCCAGATTGTCATTGTGCCATGTCGACCTCATGCTGCTGTGTGGGCCCTTTCTGTAATCCACCCTGTGTTATTGTGCCCTCTGTGGCCTACTCCTGTTTTTTTCCACCTCCAGAATGTATTGTGTCACTCTCTGCTCATGCGCTGGGCGCCGCCGTCACCTCCCCTCGTCCTGATGTTGCCCCCTGAGCCCTAGTTTTTTTTTTCCAGCTTTCGTGCCCCTGACTTTTTCACTACATTCCCTTGAGTTTTTTTGGTCTTTTTCCCTTTAAGGCCCCGGGTTTTTTTGTGAAAAGATTCAAAAAGGGGGGGCGGCATTCATTCTGTCATACTAAAACACAAAATTTTATGGGAAAACCAAACCAAGTCCATCTGTATTTAAGATGGCCAATGTTTACAGAACCCGAGGTCGTGTAGCCCGGAAATAGCTGTTTTTTAACGCAAATTTGCCCAAACAATTTGGGCCCAACAAATTTTTCAGAAAATTCGGGGAAAATCCCGAATCGAATTTTTGAGAAATTAGCCCATCTCTAGTCACAGTCCCCTGATTCTGTATTTATTTGTTAGCCAGTCGTTGAGGCACAGCCCCCTGGATGCAGGCCATCATTAGCATCATAGATAGTACACTTCCCCAGTACCTACAAGTTAGCAAAAGAGACGGTTATCTAACTACTCCATCACCTGATTACTTTGATATCTCCTATAGCAGCCACTGTATTGTTTGCAAAGTTCACTATTATCATCATCATAACTGTACATCTGTATTACCTCGTCCTGCTAAGTAAAAGAGCAACAACTATCCCCGAAGCTTGGTTGTCTGTCATCATTGTCAGGTGCCACATGGGGGCGGGTAGTTGGGGACATTCAAAGGTTTCTCTGGACATACGGGACCAAGGTCATCCTACCGGCCATACTGTGTATCCTACCTGTGACATATATATAGACCTGACCCCAACACCATCGGTATCCCGGTTTTTACAGAGGTTAGCCTTTTCTGGCGTCCACGAACAGAATACTGTCTGTCTCTGTGCTGTCCTATAACCTGCATCAACATCCTGTGGAACAACTGTTCCCAGCCAGGGGCGTAGCTAGAGACTCATGGGCCCAGGTGCAAAACTTGTGCTCGGGGCCCCCCATAACTTTATTTTGTTTTGTTCCCCACACATGAAGTGTATATAAACATGAGATGGAGCAAACACAGTCCAAAAGAGATATTTACTCTATAGTCCTCTATAGCTTCACTGTGATATGTGTTAGGATACCATTTTCACAGTATCCCAACAGATACCTGCATTGTAGCCCTAAAACATAGTATGAATGGGGCCTTAGGCTATGTCCACACTGCATTGGAGAAAAAAACGTCCTGAAAGCGGCCATTTTTTTTCCAGTGCAGGTCCGCGGCTTTTGTCAGGCTTTGTGCAAAAACTGCAGTTGCTTCTCGTTTTCCTGACGTCACCCATACAATTGTATTGTATGGGAAGACGGCAAGAAAATGAGAAGCGCTGACGTATTATACAACATGTTATATAATATGCCGTCGCCAGAAGACGAGCAGAGAAAAGACGAGCTGTGGAGACTGCAGCACGTCTTTTCTATTGCCATCAATAGGGCCACATGAACAATCATATCTTCAGCACTTTTAAAAAATGAAAAGCGCCAAAGATACGATTGTTTTCATGTGCAGTGACATAGACTTATACATAAATAACGCACACAACTGTATATTACATAATAAAATAAACAACATATATACACACACATACATACATAGATGAGTGTGTGTGTATATATATATATATATATATAGACACACACACACACACTGCTATACATCATATAGCACATATGCAAAATGAAAACTACAGTGTAGACAGTCACACCAACACTCATGGAGATTTACTTAAATAACTGCACACATACACACACTACATGCGTACAGTCACATCCTGGACACACAGGTTACATATATTCCCATTTGCAGACACTGTTCCCTGAAGCTTTGCCTTTGTCTTCAGGTCTCCTGTAGGTGATGGCAGGATTTGAGGTGGGGGCCGTTTTTCACTGAAGCTACATAGGTCATGATCTCTCCTGAGTCAGACCTCTGTAGGGAAGCAGCAGCGACCTTATCAGCCTTGTACTGATGCTACAGCCATCGGAGCTCCATCATTCGCACGGTGCTAGAGGTCAGCAGTAGTGTTGAGTGATTATTATCGACAAAGTTGAAATCGACACAGTTTTTATGGTGATCGGATTTTTTAGATCATGCGATAATTTAGGTTAAAATCTGTGCATCATCTATTAAGATCGCGCCTTTTTCGGCGCTTCCTGTAATTTTGGCGGCCAGCAAATCAGATTACAGAAAAGAGCAGGGTGAGATGTGTGTGCGACGTTTGACTGGGATGTGTATGGTTGCGATTGGCTGGAAAATCACATGACCTCGTTTTACATAGAACAGCCTTTCCTGTTCAGCCTCAGTGTCTCTCAGCGTCTCAGAGCAGAAGGACGTGCGCTCTGCTTGGTCCAAACAGCTCAGCAAAATTTTATTATATTTCTTCACAGAGAAAACCTCTACTATTAGCTGTGACCCTTACAATTTAGTTAGATTAGAGATTGGAAGATTTTATGTGTTAGGAGAGAATTTTAAAGGGCATCTCCCGCTGAAAAGTCACGGGGGGGCGCGGAGGGGGGGCCCCCGCGGGCGAACATAGACAAGCTCTAAAAAGGAATATTGGATAAAGTTCCCCAAAGACTTAGTGTAGACTTTGGGCAATAGCTTTATTATTAACAGTTTTCTATTGAAATATTTCCTGGATATTGGGCAGCTGAACTTTTTAGGATACACATCTTTTCTAGTAACTGCAGGTCTCTTTGTTAGGTGCAAAACGCCAACTTTTATTATCAGTATAAAATTTCAGATAGGTGTTCATTTTCAATTTTGCCCATTCCACCTTTGTTGATATATCCACCTTGTACTTAAATTTTGAATCCAGCAAGTCAGCACAGGTTGATAGGTCCCAAAAACCCTTTTAATATCCGAATAAATTTCAGATACGTGTTTTTTTTACTTTGGCGCACTACAGCTTTGTTCATTGAGGCACCTTGCACTTAAATGTGAATACTGCAATTTTTTAGTCAACACAGGTGAATTGATAGGTGCCAAAAATACCTTTTATTATGCGAATACATTACAGATACGTGTTTTTTGCACTTTTGCCCCGTCCCGATTTGTTGATAGAGCCACCTTGCAGTTAAATTTGAATCCACAATTCTATAGACACCACAGGTGAATTGATAGGTGCCAAAAACACCTATTATTATCCGATACATTACAGATACGTGTTTTTTGACTTTGGTGCATACAGCTTTGTTCATTTAGGCATTTTTGCACTTAAATGTGAATACTGCAATTTTTTAGTCACCACAGGTGAATTGATAGGTGCCAAAAAATACCTTTTATTTTCCGAATACATTTCAGATACGTGTTTTTTCACTTTGGCGCAGGCCAGCTTTGTTGATAGATCTACTTTGCAGTTAAATTTGAATACAGCAATTTTGTAGTCACCACAGGTGAATTGATAGGTGCCAAAAATACCTTTTATTATTCGAATACATTACAGATACGTGTTTTTTGCACTTTTGCCCAGTCCAGATTTGTTGATAGAGCCACCTTGCAGTTAAATTTGAATCCAGCAATTGTGTAGTTACCACAGGTGAATTGATAGGTGCCAAAAAAAACCTTTTATTTTTCCGAATACATTACAGATACGTGTTTTTTGCACTTTTGCCCAGTCCAGATTTGTTGATAGAGCCCCTTTGCATTTTTAAATTTGAACCCCAGCAATTTTTGTGTTACCATGGGTAAAATTGTTTTGGTCCCAAAAAAAACCCTTTTTTTTCCCGGGTTTACTTTTCAGATACGTTTTTTTTCCTTTTTTGGCGCAGGCCAGCTTTTAAATTGATAGATCAACTTTGCAGTTATATTTGAATCCAGCAATTTGGGTTTTGTTTGAGGGATTTGAGAATAGCTGTAAATTTGCCGTTTTTTTAATAAGAGACTTTCCAAAACTTTTCCTTTACCTTCTAAAAATTTGTTTATTTTGTTTTGGAGCGAAATTAAGGGGGAAAAGGGGGAAAGGGGATTTTGGACATGGGGGGTAGGGTACGAGGGGTGGGTGCCCCTTTCCCGTGCTGGGGGAAAAAACACGGCATGCCAGCGGATCTTTCCAGTTGCAGGCCCGTCGGGCCCCTGTCATCGTGGGTGGGCCCTTTTAAATTCTTTAACGAACAGGTCGCCAATCTGCCCTTTCAGTGGTTAAGCAACCTGCATCCAGCGGGTTTTTAAACTCCTTGTCCCCCCAGTCAGGCCACAAATGGGGGTCATCGTAAACCAGCACCCATCCAACAGGGAAGCACCCCAAATGTAAATCGTGTCCCCACCCCCTGTGGAAAACCCAATTTTTAAAGACCTCTTTGATGACAAAATGCGGTTGGGGTCAGAAGGCAGGTTAAAAGACCCAAGGGGCCAAAAGGGGATGATTTTTTTGCCCCTGACGCCCGTTATGTTTATCTGGGAAAGGAGAAGGAAGCCGGTAAAATCGGCAAAAACCCCGGGGGCGGTCGGCAACACCTTGAATTTTCCCTCTTTGCTTGTACCCCGCGGGAACCCGGGATCCCAGAATGTCAGGACGACGAAGTAAACCTGGTTGATGATGATGTTGAGGGACTTTGGGGCCCCCCCCTTGGGCCCTTTTTCGGCAAAATTTTCCCTTGCGAGCGCCTCATTTTGGACGAGGAGGAAGAGAGGGGGTAGTGTCGTAGGGTTTCCCGCCCCCCAAAAAGGGAGAGGGCAGTCGCGGGAAGTCCCCCCTGATAGATTCCCCCAAAGCCACGGTCGCGCAAACCCCGCTCCTCGCTTATCGCCGTCAGAAAGGTCCGGGCCCCCTCAAGGGGGGCCCCTTTCCCTTTGCCCAAGCCTTGATTCACCAGCGTGTCATTGCCCCCTTTGCCGAAAATAGCATAATTAGGGGGCAAAAACCTTAGGGGGTTTTAACACCCCCAAAACATGTCTAGTAAAAATGCAGCAAAGCATGATTTTGAAATGGAGAAACACTTGGCCAAAAACCCAAGACCGACCGGGGGGCTCCAACCCCTGTCCCCCACCCTTTTTCCCCGGCCTCCTCCCCACCCCCAAAGGGTTTTCCCTCAGCTGCCCATGTCTCTAGAGTCATGATCGGGGATCTGCCTCCGCTTCCGCCCCCAACCTTTCCCCCGGTACCACCGCCCCCCCCAGAGACCCACCCTCCCCCTTCTTTTCCGGGCCAGTTTGACGACCTGCACGCCGTACAGGGGCCCGTTTAGCAGCCGGGCCTTCGTTTTTCCAGGTTTGGAGCAGAAGAAACACTTTAAACCCCAAAACCACCCCAAACCCAAAACCCTAAATTGTCGGCTTTTGGCCCAGATTTTGGGCCCTTTGGGAAAAATGTTCCCTTTCCCGTCTGGTGGCCCCACGGGGGGGTTCCCGCCCGTCAGGGCCCTTCCCTCCCCCCAATTTCCGGGAGGGGGGGCCGGGGGGTGGCATTTCTTTGCCGAAAAGCCGCCCCTCCCCGGCCCACCCACGTGTCATCTTTTATTTGAAGCGCGTTGTCTGCATCTGGGGCCCGGGAAAAAAGTCCATCTAAACCAAACCGAACTTTGGACTATTTAAGCACGGGCCAGGCCGCTTATCTCTGTGCCCGCTCAGGGGGATGAGCTGGGGGATTTTGGGGGTGCCGGTGGCTCTCAGGCTCGGCGCACGCTCTTAAAAACCGCGGGGAAATGGTGCGGGTTTTTTTCCCCCCAAGGCCCTATGGTGGCATAAACCGTGCCGGGGAAACCCAGGCCGTGTTAAAATTAAATTCTGTCTTGGAGGCCCCCGCCACACACGGGGTCAGGGCTGTGGACGGCTCTCCGAAACGAGCCCGAGCGTGGCGGGGGTGAAAAGAACCTTGTGCCAGGAAAGGTGTTTGTGCAAAAACCGGGCGAAATTTGCTGGCCGCCCTTAAATCGGTGGGTTTGGGAAATCCCTTCCGGGCCCACTTAAATAAAAACTTGTTCCAGAAATTTTTTAAAGAGCTACCCGGGTCTGGATTTGCCTGCTGGGGAAGGTCGAAGTTTTAAGTTCGCACTTCCGCCGTTCCACCCTGTTTCGCCCACCCCTGGCTGCGTTGCAGTGTAAAGCTCGGCCTCCCCGTAACCCGGTTCATTTTTGGCGGCAACACGCGGGAAATTTCCCAAACCTCCACATGCTCCAGCAAATTGTGGCACCCGCAAAATTTGCCCTTACGCAGTACGAGTAAACCCAGGGCCCTGACAAGCAGCGGTCCCGGAGGGGGTGTTGAGCACCGGAGGGGAGGCGGGTTTGAAAGGGTCTGCCCCCATACTTGCCATTTTTGGGAAAGGAAGCCCCCAAAAATTTGGCAGGCAGCAATCCCCTTTGTCGCATGAGATTGTGGGATCTTAGTTCGGGAAAAACGTTTGTTGGACACTCTGAAAAAACAGGCCCCGCCGCGACGGGGAAAGGAGACGGACACAGTTGGGACACGGATTTTTTTTTTCCCCGTCAAAATCCAAAAGGGCCCCCGACAGTTTTAAATTTTTTAAACGTTTTTTCTTAACATTGGGTTGGGGGTCCGGGGTAGTGAAAGGGCGGCGCATAAAGTCTCGGGGGGAATTCTTTGAGGAAATTTCGGGGTTTTTAGTTAAAAGTGTCCCGGAGGAAACGGAGGGGGAGGAGGAGGAGGTATTCCAGACACCGGGTTTTCCGACTCCCTCCCTTGGGAAAAGGGGTTTGCCCGGCGATTTGAGGGGGAGGGGGGAAGATGAGGAAGTAAGTTTGCTATTTCCCCCTCGACCCAAGTTTGGAAATAAAGGGCCCTCCACTCTCACATGAGTGCTTGGATGCCCCTTTCCCCCAAACCCTGACCCTCGCTTTAAAGGGCCCTAAAAATGAAAACAGTTATGGGGGGGCCCCCCCCTGGTTCCCCGGTACAAAAAAAACCAGCACTTTCCTTCCACCCCCCCAAAATAGAGGAAAAAATGCGGGAAAGGAGCCCTTGTGATTGATCAACAAAAGACACTTTTGGGGTCTGCTTCACGTTCCCCCAAAATGCCCAAGGGGAACAACATCAGCGACGTGACGCGAAAGAGTCCCAAAGTGGCGTAGTGGCAGAAGCGGGGAAAAGGTGGCAAAAGCCAAAATTGGGTGCTTGGAAAAATTTTTGGGTTTTACCCCCCCAACGCATGAAATGCGGGGGACAAAATTCCAAACCACAGGATCAGCTTAAGTCATGGTGCACGACTATTTTGCTTTCTCAACACCATTTTTTTATGTTTTCCCGGGGGCCCCAAAATTGGACTTCTGGGTACCCAAAAATTGGACGAAGGGCCAGGGCTCGTAAAGGGCCTAAGGGGTTGTCCTGCCCAGCAGCCGGGCGACATATTGAGGGGGCCCTTGGGACCCAAATGGGGGAGTAAATTACAACAAAAACACCCGGTTTCCCACGGATAATGGGGAAATTTTTTAAATTTCATAAAGGGATGTTAGGCATGGATCTCTGATGTTTTTGGGGGCCCCCCAATTGCCGAGGTCAGGATTAGTTCCCGGGGTCTACTTCCCCTTCCTTTCAAAAAAAAAATGACCCTTTTTGAAAAATTTTTTTTTTAAAAATTTGATCATTTCTTACTGCAATTTTTTTTCTTTTTTCCAACAGTTTTTTTGGTGGTTTTTGCGGTGAGGAGACTGTAAAAGACAGCAAGGTTTTAGGGGACACACTGTATTCCATTTACTTTTTTTTCTTAAGAAGTTTTCGCATTGTCAATGGTTTTGAAGTTTTTGGTTGCTGTGAAAACCCGTGTAATTAGGTCCTTTGGAACAGAAATGTGGCTTTTAAAATGGCTTTTTTTCCCCCACAATTTTTAAAAGTGGTGAAAGTCAGTTTATAATTTTTTGGGGTCATGTAGCTATGAGATACAGGCCCAAAAATATGGTCCTTTGGGAAAAGAAAGGGGGCTTCTAAGTGCCATTTTCCCCCAAATTTTTTAAAGTGGGGTGGAAGTCATTTTTTTAATTTTTTGGGGCATGCTGATTTGAAATTTCGCATACTGAGGTCCTTTTTTCAAAAAAAAGTTGTTTCTAAAAAAAATTTGTTTTCACAATTGTCCAAAAATGGTCAAAGGGGAAAGTTTGAAATTTTTGGGTGAATTTTTCTTTGAAAAGCAAACTATATAAGATCTATTATAAAAAAAGTTGTTTTCTAACAGAATTTGTTTTCACAATTGTCCAAAATGGTTTAAAGGGGCATGCTTTGAAATTTTTTGGGGGCATTTTGCTTTGAAATGCGGTATACTACAGGTCCTGTATAAAAAAATGTTGTTTCTAACCCGACATTTGTTTTTTCACAATTGGGCAAGAGTGGTTTAAGGGTGTTTGGGGGCTGTCAGAAAAAGGTTTGGTAGGGCAATTTTTAAAGGGGGCACATTTTTCAAAATGACTTGTTTTTGGGAAATTTTTTAAAAATGCTATAAAACCCCGGATTGAGCAACCCTTTTTAATTTTCCAAATTTAAAAAAAGAGAAAACAAAGAATGGTGGGATTCCATTCCCATTTTAAAAAAAGTGTTTTCCCAGAATTAAAAATACTAAAAAACTGAAAGTACAAAATAGCTGGGAAAAAAAATTTCCCCTTTAATTGTACAAGGGAAAGGGACAGGAAAATTGCCAGAAGTAGGTTATTCAGAGGGCATGGGGTATGGAGCCCCGGGCAGAGAAAAAAAGTACAAGAAATTTCCCCCAGCCCCGTTGAGTTTTAAAAAGAGAAAAAAGAAAAGCCAAAAAAAAAGGGGACCCGGGGTGGGGCAGGAGGTTTTAAAAACCCCCAGTATTTCCCAAAATGAAATAATTTGGGCCCACAATCCCGGGGGGGCAAGCGCTTCCCCGGTCTTGACTGTGTATGGGGGAAAGGGTGGGGGTTTCACACTTCCCCTTCCGCACTCTGCTTCGCACGACAGTTTTCGTTGCTGGTTTTTCAGGGCATTTTAAAACCCGCGTGTTAATAGATGGGGGACGCCAGCCCCGGGCTTAAACCCCACCCCTGTAAATCCGGGCCCGGGTCATGCTGTGACCCCAGGACGGTATAGTCAATGCCCGTTCAACTAAAATGGTGGTTGGGAAAAACTCCTTTTTCCGGCCCCTTTTTTTCTGGCGGGGCAGAAAGGTTTAATGATTCCCTACTGCGGGGCCAGGACATTCTAGTCAATTTTCCAGTTCAACTAAAAAAGGTGGGGTTTAAAAATTTTCTTCCGGCACTTTTTAAACTGTGGGTCAGGGGAGGTTTTTGGGTCAGGTGGTTCCAGGGGCGGGATATTCAATGTCCCGTTAATTTAAAAAGAGGTTCAAATAATACTGTTCTGGCACTTTTTAAATTTTTGGGTGATGCAGGTTTAAGGGTCAGCCCGTGGTACCCAAAACCGGGATAGTGAAAGGGGTGTGATTTTTTTCTGGGCTTTTATAGCCAAAATGGTTTTTGGGCCCAAGGTTTTAGCAGGTATCATTTTACTGTTGTGGTGTTAATTTTCCGTTCTCCCGGGCCCGTTTGGGTTTTAAGAATGAAGGTTTTTGTTGCTTTCCCCTAGACTTTAATGGGCTTTGCTCATAATTTGAATGCTCACTTTTTCGAAAAAACCCTTTCGATGGTGGCCCACTTTTCGATATCGGCCCATGTCGATAGCCCAAAATAATCGGCAACATAGTCAGCAGTTCCCAGTGGAGGGTACGATGTTACCTGCAGGGGGCCCCTGAACCTCTTCCCCCCCCTTTTGTGCTGCCCAAGCCCCCCCAACCTTTTCCCCGCTGCTGCCGCCGGGTGTTGAAGGGAAATGTTTCCCACAGCAGCCAAGTGTGAAGCACACATTTTTTTTTTTCCTCCAAAATGCGCCCCCTCCCTTTCCCGCCCCGGGTGTGGGCCGAGAGGAGGCAGCAGCGCGTTTTCCACCTATAGCCCCCGTTTTAGGGGACTAACGGCCCCGGGGTTTAGGTATACCGGACGCCCTTTGCTTTAGTCGGATCGCTGCTAGGGTGGCCTTTTGGAGCCAGGGATGCAGGTGTGGTTTAGGGGGGCGCGGGCCCCCCCTTTTAGGGGCCCCGGGCGAAATGTACCCCTGCACCCCGTAGCTACGCCACTGCTCCCGGGAAAAAACCCCAATTAAAAACCCGTGCTATCTAAAAAGTTGGGGGGGAAAAGCCTTTTTATGGACTGGGGTCAGTGTGGGTTTTACATTGTGTGATTGTTTAATCTATCATTTTTTGGTTTTTCCCTTTTGCCTTTTTACAAGGGGAAAATTTTCCCCCATTCCCCTTTTTTTTCTGTGGGGGAAGGATTTTATTGCTTTTTGGGGGAGTGCCGCTTTTGCCATTGTCCACTTTTTATCTCCCATTAAGAATTTCGTAAAAGGAAACATTGTCGTGACTGTGTATTTCCCCTTTGGTTTTGCATTTTTTTTAAAGAGGGCAGTACCTTTAAATTTTTTTCAAAAGGGCTACAAAACCCCTGACAGTGACCCCCGGGCCCGGCTCAAATTTCTGCTAATCTCCTCTGCGGTGCCTGGACTCTCAGGGGAATCTCGTATTCCAGTTTTAGTCCTGTTGGTTTAAAGGGGAAACTTTCTTTATAGGGGAAATTTTCCCGTCTTCCCAAATTTCAAAGGGGGGGCCTCAAAACCTTTGGGTGGATTTAAAGAAAAGTTTTTGGTAGTCTTCCAATTTTTCAACTTTCTCCTAAAAAGCAAGTGCAACTTTACTAGGTCATCTTGAAAGGGCCCGCTTTGGAGGAAAAAGTTCTTTGGGCCCTCCACAGGGAAAAGTCCAGGTGGAAAAAGATTTACCCGTCTCAGAAAAAGAGTTTGAAGTCCAATCACCCAAAAGGGTTTGTCTTAAATTTTATGCGAGGGCAGAGGGCCCGATGGCCCTCGGGACTTTGCATTTGGCCCCTTTTTAGTCTGCATTCAAAGGTTTGCAAACAAATAGGACACCTTTGACCCGGGTTTCCATGGGAAAATATTATTACTGCGATTTTTTAAAGGGGGTTGATTCCAGGCTAATACAAAGCCAACTTCGTTTCTAGCAAACACAAAATCCACACATGACTTTTTGGACTTAAGACTTTGGCCCTTCGGTAGTGGGAACGGGTTCACCCCCGTATTGTTTTCAATTCTGTCATCATTCCCCCGACATTTGGTGGTGGAAAACCCTATAGCATTCCACTACCCCCTGTTTACCCTGCAGTTCGTCGACGGGGCCAAAGGCCCCCTTTCCTGTTACTACCCGTGTATTACCCATGTTCTTCACCCCAAATAGGGGGACTCTCTGTGAAGGCCTTAAAAAAGGAAAAAAAATGCCAGTCCTATCTGGGAGTCATTGCAAGCAGGGAAAATGGTCCCAGGCCTCGTGCTCGTCGTCAAAGTTTGAAAAGGCCCTCCTTTTAAAAAAACCCCCCTTTTCGAGGGGATTTTGGGGCCCTTTTTGGGGGGGGCCTTAGGTTTCTTGGTTTTAAAAAGGGTTTTAAAGGGCCACCCCGGGCCAAGGGGGCCCCTGGGAGCAAAACCAAGGGGTTTTCCCGGGAACAATTTGCATTGGTTTCCCCTTTTATCTCCAAGTGCCCGTAAAAAAACAAAAGGATTGATGGGGTACCCCTTTGAAAACCCCCGGGGGACAATGGTTCAAAGTATGGGCTTTGAGAGACAAGCTTTTGAAAAACCCTTTTGGGAAACCCCGATTAATCAACGCTGTGGGGGAAGGCAAAATTCTTATTAGCAAGTTAAAAGGGCAATCTATTTTCCCCCTTTAGATGGGCGAATTTCTCAAAAAATTTGATTCGGTGGAAAAAAGGAATTTTTTCCCAAAAATTTTTTTTCGGTTTCCCTATTGTTCGGGTTTGAAAATTCGTTTAAAAAAAAGTTTTTCCGGGGGTGCACAGAGCCCGCAGGGTGTGTAGAATGTTGGCCATGCTTAAATATTGCCAAAAGGGAGCTTGGTTTGGTCTTCCCTTAAAATTTTTGTGTTTTAGTATGCACGCAGATGACTGGCCCCCGGTCTTAGGGTTTAAATTAAATATATAATTCCCTGGGGACTTAAAAGGGCAAATGGGCCAAAAAAATTTAAGCGGGAATGTAGCCTGAAAAGTCATGCCAAACGGAAAGCGGGGGAAAAAAACCAAACTGAGGGGAAGGGGGTAAATCATCTAAGCCCCTTTTGCATTGGGGATTTTACAATTTCTTTGTTGTGGGCTAAAAGGCAATTTTAAAAAACACTCAAACTTAACGGGGGTCTCCATAAGGGGGATTTTTTTCCCCTTTTCAGCCACTCATTGCCCCCCCACCAGTCAAACCTCCAGTCTGCTTTCACTGATGAGTGGCAAAAACCCCAAAGGGGTATGTAAAAGGGCAATATTTTGGGTTGAAAAATTATTCCTTTTTGTTCTCAAAGGGTTCAGTAAAATCGAAGTAAATTGAGGATTTGTTACAACCAAAAGAGGCGCAGTGGGGCTTTCCGCTCCTTTTCCATAAAACCCCTTTGACATGCAGATGCTTAGTAGTAGGCTAAAAAGGGAATCAAAACACTAAACACCTTTTCTGGTGCTCTCCCTAAGGGAGGTTGTTCCCCTTTTCTCCCGCCACTCATTGGGGGCCCCCGTCAAGATATCGCTTGCTTTTTAACCCCTTTAGGGGGGAAAACCCCGAAAGGGGTATGTAGATGAGCAAAAATTGGGGTTTACAAATTTTTCCTTTTTGCTTCTCAAAAATTCAGGGAATCAGAAGTAAATTGAGGATTTGTTACAACCTATAGAGGGCGCAGGGAGCTTTCCAGCTCCTTTCCCATAATGCCTTGTGATATGCAGATGCTTAGTAGTGGGCTAAAAGGCCATCAAAACACTACACACCTTAACTGGTGCTCTCCATAAGGAGAGATGTTCCCCTTCTCTCAGCCACTCATTGCCTCCCACTAGTCAAGCCAATATCGCTCTGCTCTACGCTGATGAGGGGCAAAACCCCAAAACGGCGTATGTAGATGAGCAATATTGGCTTGACAATTATTCCTTTTTGCTTCTCAAAGATTCAGGGAATCAGAAGTAAATTGAGGATTTGTTACAACCTATAGAGGGCGCAGTGAGCTTTCCAGCTCCTTTCCCATAATGCCTTGTGATAAAATGTACAGACACTGTTTGATGAAGATATCGGTATATGATAAATGCACACCCTGTATTTGACTCCAAATGAACCCAGTAACAAGATTGGGTAACCCTTGGATATAAATTGCGCTCCACAAATGGCCAGGAAAAATTTACTTGTATGTGTCGTTTAAAAACACTGTGTATTTTACTGAATATAAAAGCACAAACAGGCTTAATTAACCTTCGGATATGAATTATGCTACAGGCAAAATTGCTTCTTTGGCGGTGAAAAAGACGGTTTCTTTTAGTGACCACAACAGCAGAACAATGCTTAATTAACCCCTGGATGTAAATTGCGCAAAAGAATTGAGCAACCAAATATTAAGTGGTATTTGGATTGTAAAAACGCTGTTTCTTTAAATGAATACAACAGGAACAGGCTTAGATAACCCTTGGATATTCAATGTGCTGTGAGCAGATAGTATTAAAATGTATATGCAGCTGCATTGGACGCACACTGGACTTCAGTTCCAATACCCACAAAATCAGAATTAGAACGTTAAGAGAAGCAGTCTCTGAGACAAGCTGTGACACCCCCCAAAAATCGCTGTGTAAAAATGAGTTTCTTAGTAAGAGATCTCAAAGCAGCCATGGCAGCACCTTCCCTAATCAGTACAGTGAGAGCGGTATGAGCTCCCAGGGTCGCGCCCGGACTTATATAGTGCGGTGACATCACAGAATCCCGCCGGTCTCTAATTGGCTTCATCTCTGCACATGTCATGTAGGCTATGCCCTTCTTCCTCCCAGAGTTCTTTGCCCCATGTAACGGCATGTGCTCGCAGCTATTTTATCAATCAAAAGCACGGTTCGTTTCCGCGAATCACCGCAAACTTCGACTTCGTTCAGAATCGAAATTTTTCCTGAAATTCTAAACGAATTCCACTTAGTTAGAATCGATTCGCCGATCTCTATTTCCAACCAGGCTACTGGGAACCCACCATTCAAATTGGTGAGCACAAATTACCAGGTCAATGTGTAATTGTTACTGAGGCTGAGGGAGATTCAGTAGCAGTAGTACTAGGTATTAATGTTATCCACCATGTGTTTACTGAACTGTTAGCTGCCTTGCATGCCTCACTCCCTTCTGCTTCTTCCCCTTACAGGCAAGCCATCCAGAAGACCATCAAAGTGCTCTGAGCCCAGCAGAAGTTCGCAAATTGTAAAGGCGAGATATGCCGTGTTCGGATCCAAGATGCACGACCAATTACCCTGACTCCAAACAGCGAGACATTAGTCTGGTGTCGAGTTTGTCCGGGAATCGACAATAATGATTATGAAGCTCTTCTTGATCCCATCCAGATTGAGGGACAGCCACTGGTGAAAGCTGCCTGAAGCATCATCACCGTCTCAAACAGTAAGGTATCAGTAAGGCTAGTCAACCTGAGTGATGCACCGGTTGAGCTTTACAAGTTTAATTCAGTTGCTCAATTGTACCAGCTTGACCCAGAAGACATCCTAGATGACGACGTCCTTGCATATCAGAAGTCAATTCACACTCCTCCCAAAGGTTCCCACAAACCTACTACCTTCTGGTGGAATGAACTCAACATTGGAGATGTAAACACTACTCTTGAACACATTGATGGTGTAATCCGGGTTGCTAAACATCACAGCCAAGCTTTCAGTAAGCATGCACTCGACTGGATAGACTTCATTGATCCACCATAAAATCAATACAGGTGATCATCCTCCTATCAAGGAAAGACATCATCCAATACCTCCTGCAAACTACCAGCAAGCGAAGAAGCTAATAAAAGAGATGAAAGACACTAAAGTCATCAAAGAAAGCCAAAGCCCATGGGCTGCACCTATCGTTCTGGTGAAGAAGAAGGATGGTAACATTAGATTTTGTGTCGACTACAGAAAGTTGAACAACATCACGCACAAAGACGCTTATCCTCTTCCCAGGATTGAAGAATCCATCACCGCCCTTGGCTCAGCTACATACTTCTCCACTCTCGACCTAATCAGCAGTTACTGGCAAGTATCCATGGCTTCTGAGGATAGAGAGAAGACAGCTTTTACCACCCCGATGGGATTGTACAAGTTCAACAGTATGCCGTTCGGGTTGTGCAACGCCTCTGCTACATTTCAGCGACTCATGGAAAGATGTCTTGGGCATCTCAACTTCCAGAGTGTCTTACTATATCTTCACGATGTTGTGGTGTATTCTCGCACTTATGAAGACCATTTGAACCACCTTGCAGAATTGTTCCAGGTCCTCATTGAACATGGCCTGAAGATAAAGCCTTCAAAATTTCATTTTTTTTTAAAACCCAAAGGCCCAACTACCTTGGGCCCATGTGGGTAAGTGCTGAAGGAAACCACCTGACCCTAAAAGATCTCTGCTGGAAAAATTGGGAAAACCCCAAAGAACTGTAAAGGGAAAATTTTAGAATTTTTCCTCATTTTTTGCAGGCAAACTATCCCCCGGCTTTAACCAAATTTTTTCCGGGTAGCAAAACCACTCCAACGGGGTTGCCCTAGAGAAAGCTCCACAGAAACTTTTCTTTGGGATTGGTTTTGAAAAAGCCCAAGAAACGGAAAACCCAGACATTGAAAGTCTTTTTACTTCTCCTCCAATTCTGGGGCGTATCCGGCCCTACACCAACCTTTCCGCTCTACATGGATGCCACTATAAAGGGCCCTTGGGGCCCCAGAATGACAAAAAAAGAGTCTTCCCTTTATCCCACCAATTTTAAAGGACAGAGAAAAATGAAAACCAAAACTACATTTTCCTTCAAATTTGAGTTTCATCACTTGTGGGGGGCCGTCACAGAAAAATTTAAAGATTAACCTTGCGTATACCCCGTTTACTGCCCTACACAGACACAATCTTTTTGCCCCCCGGATACTGCCCACTTGGTCCCCTTGAGCAGAGGAGGGGTTTCCCCTGATTGGCAAATTACGGTTTTTGATATCAAATCCCCGCAGTAGCAAAGCCAATATCAATGAAAATGTGTTTTTTCTGTTTTCCCTTTTGGGAAAGAAAAACCCCTGATAAAGCCCTGGGGGAAGAGTTTTTGCCCTCCCTTCTTTTTTAAGGTTTGCGGCACAGAATGTCACCCGCTGCTACGAAAATTTTGAAGAATTCCTAAACCCAAAAGTTTTGCCCCAAACTCCAAGCCATCCCCAGTTTGGCAAACCCTTCAGAATGAGTCTCATGTCGGGGTGGGGAACCTGACTTCCTGACTACTGGAAGGACACCTGTTAAACTCAGAAGACCGTATCCCCGACACTGAGCTCACACATCTATCAAACAGCACAAAAGACTTTTTATCCCAAAAGGGCCCGATCCTGCCAACACCTTAAAAGGAAATTTTTTTTTTTTTTCCTTTTTTGGTTTCAAAAGGTTTGGGGAAAGGGCCCACATCAAATCCTCATTCCAAGGGGGATGCCAAGATTTTTTTCTCGATGCTTACCACGGGCAATTCCCGGGCACTTTTTGTAAACAGACGAAGCCCCCATATTTTAACACTTTTATTGGATAGGAAAGCGTGTGATATCGAAAAAATTTGGGCCTTGGGGTTTTCCAGCCCGCAATCTCCCAAAGCTGGAAGGGAAAAATGCAGAGGGACCATTTCATCCCCTCCCCTTCCCCAGAAACCAAATAACTGGTAGCTTTTGACCATTGTTTAAACCCATCTAACTTGGTTTAGGGTTTCAAATACTTTCCCTTTCCCTTTGGGAGAAACACTATTCCAAATGGGGTTTTCGTTGTGCCAGTCAAACCCCCCCACCCTTTTCGCACGCACCAACCCAACCCTCAAAGTTTTATTGGGAAAATTTTGGGGAAAAACTATGGTTTTTCCTGGCCCCCCCCTGACAACCGTGACCTGCTTTTGAGTCACAGCTTTTACAAAAACTTTTCCAGTTTCCATTAATGCAAAAAACGAGAAAAACTGTTTCCCACCATCCCCCCAAAGGGAAAGGACTTTTCGAAAAAATCAACCAAATCTTTATCAACTGCTTTCCAACAGCCCTCTGGGCACCAAAAAGCCTGAATGGCCACGGGCTACTTGAGAACTAAATGGGAATTTTCAACAAAAACCACCCCCCCTGTTTTATAGGGTATTCCCCCATACTCCTCCAAAGTTTTGGGGGAAAAAAGTCAACTTCCTTTAAAACGTCCCGGGAAAATTTAAAAACCCCGATGTCATCAAACCCCTTTTCCAAAAAAAATTAGGGTTTTTCTGGGCACCAACGAAGAATGCGCGAACAAAAAAAATTTTTTGACTCTCGCAGGGAGGAAGCTCAAAGAAGACAAGCAGAGAACTACAACCAAAAAACCCAAAAACTACTCCATTGTACATTGGTGAAAAAGGGAAGGAAAAAAAAGTATCAAAGATCTGACAAACTTGATTCTTTTTGGGGAAACAGAGCCATACACTATTACAGCAATACCCTATCCCGAGTCTGATGTATATGAAGTAAAGAAACCAGGTATGGCTCCACAAACTGTCCATCGCATGAAGTTGTGTACAAAAGAGGACTTACTTGTAATGTCATCCTCACCACCACAACAGGTTGCACCTGTTTACCAACCAGTTCCTGTGATGGAAACACCTCTGAGACAGCCTACTGTAGATGAAGCTATCTTCCGTTCACAATTCCTCATTCCAGGCTGTTATCAATTTGTCCCAGTTCCTGTTCCTGGTTCCATCCCTACTCCAGCTCCTTCTTCAGTCATCGCCCCTAAACCAGCACAAGATGAAGTGCAAGACTCCAGTGTACCTGCTCAAGCAGAAGATCAAGTGCTGAGGCGATCAGAGCGAAGTACCAAGGGAACACCTCCAGCCCGCTACAGAGACTGAGAATTTATACCCTTCTCTTGTATATGTATATAATGCCTTTTCCTGTGTACAAATATGTATATTCCTGTCTTTAGTTAGCTAGTTAGCAACAGTTTAAGCCTCTGTACCTGGGTAACCTCAAGAACCTTGTTCTAACATTTATTTGCACTAATATCTTCATCTACAGCCTATAGACTACTAAAGACTGTTTGCATTGTTACTAAGTGCCTTTTTTGAGCCTTTTCAAGGACAATGCCCTATTGCCAAAAAAGACTTACTCACATATTAGCACTTTATTTCTACTGTTACAGTTTTTCCTGTTTTTGCATATATTCATGGGGTGTTGTTCTTTTGCATATGTCAGGTCATATTGTCTTTGACCATGTTATCTATCTTCTTTTCACTGTCTTTTTGGATTACTAGCCCTACAACATGTGTGCATCCCATCACTACTTTCCTCTGCATTAGTTAGTCGCCGAGGATGGCTCTTCTTTAGTGGGGGTGTATGTAATGTCCCGGTACTGCTCGTCCCTTTCCCTTTAATAGTCCTTGCAGGCCTTAGTAATAATGGATATTTACATCCAATATATCTCCCATCTCTTTCTCCATTTTATAAAAGCCAGCACACAAATATATGACTATGGCCATTTTGTGGATGCTTTAGAAAACTACATTTCCCATAGATCCCTGTTTTTGTCGAGTCATTATGAATGTATCTTAGATGTACAGGAATGTCTGTTATAATCAGATGACCTCCAGAACAAATCAGGCTCTCCTTGCCCGGAAAAGTGTTAGGTTTGGTTTGGGGGGGGTTTGGCTTACTTTGCTTATTTTTTATTACCAAGAGAAGTCTTAGCCTCTTATTGGTACTACTGAATACCTCTTTTCCTACAATCAAGTACTTTCGCAGAGAGCATGTTCCTCTGAATCCCCAGCTTGCTACTACCAAATACTACAGACCTGTTCATCCATACGCCTGGGATCAAAACACAGTTCTCAAGTAAGTCTGTGGGACACGGATTCAAGAAAGAGCCCATAGCTGGACTGTCGAAACTTGAGGGTCTCCCGTCACAGTCCCCTGCTTCTGTATTTATGTGTACCCAGTCGTTGAGGCACAGTCCCCTGGATGCAGGACATCATTAGCATCATATATAGTAAACTACCCAAGTACCTAAAAGCTAGCAAAAGAGACGGTTATCTAACTACTCCAACACCTGATTACTTGGATATCTCCTATAGCAGCCACTGTATTGTTTGTGAAGTTCACTATTATCATCATCATAACTGTACATCTGTATTACCTCGTTTGTCTGTAGATGAGAGATACTGGCTTGGCTAAAAAATCCTTTTTGCTTTCTCAAGACTCGGTGGGTCAAAAGCAAATTGAGGATTTGTTACAACCAACAGAGGGCCCTGTGGGCTTCTCACCCCCTTTCCCATAAATGCCTTGTGATATGCAGATGCTAAGTAGAGGGCGAAAAGGAAAAAACAAAAACTCTACAAACCGTTCGTTCGGGGGCTCCCCTTTAAAAGGGGTTTGGGTCTCGCTACAATGATTGGGTTTTAATTTAAAGATCTTTAAAAAACAAGCACTTTGCAATTATGTTCATTACAAATTTCCTACTGATTTTGAGCAGACCTGTTAGCAGGAGTGTATCAGCTCCTCAAATCTCTAATAGCAGCCGACCTGTTGATCCTTATCTTACTGGCTTCAGGTCTGTATGACTCATCACCTTTAAGACGGGTCGGAGCAGAGAGCCCCTCCCACACAGAATGCTTCTGTAGTAGAGGGAGGGGGAGGGAGGACTCTTGGCATCTGTGTCCGGGCTGTCTGGATTAACCCTGTGTGTCCCTGCTTCCTCCTGCTCTCTACACAGATTAGATGTGACAGCAGTGACCCTGTCTTTTTAATATAATCATGATATGTCTTTGGAACTGTGATTTATACTAATACTATACAGTTCAGGCATGTGAATACTTTATGCTCTCCTGTATTAGTGAGACATCCTGATATAGTAACACTTTCCTTGTTGTTGCTGGAGATGTGGAGACTTGTAAGCTAAGCAGGGGATATGGAACACATGCATCCCCTGTCTGTTTTAGCACACCCTTCACATTCCTCTCTACACTCATAGATCAGCCCTTTTCCTGCAACAGACCTAGGCCAGGCACACACAGGGTGAACTCTGGCAGCAAACCCCCTCCCTCCCCCCCTGTATAAAAAGTTACGTAGCTGCCTGTGTGGCTGATGAGGGGGAGAGATAGCAGAAGAGACAGACAAGCTAGCACCCCTCAGTTCACTACCAGGCTCCTGACAGGCGAAGCTGAAGAGACAACTCTTAGGAGAGATCTTCCTCCGACTACTGATGCTCCCAACAGCCAGCCAGTATCTCCTACTCTGCACTAAGAGGGACAAAAACCCGAACAGGTTGTCTGTAGATAGAGATATGGCTTGGCTAAAAATCCTTTTGCTTTCTCAAAACTCAGTGGGTCAAAAGCAAATTGAGGATTTGTTACAACCAACAGAGGGCGTTGTGGGCTTCTCAGCCCCTTTCCCATAATGGCTCGTTCTGATAAGTAAAAGAGCAACAACTATCCCCGAAGCTTGGTTGTCTGTCATCATTGTCAGGTGCCACGTGGGGGCGGGTAGTTGGGGACATTCAAAGGTTTTTCTGGACATCCGGGACCAAGGTAATCCTACCGGCCATACTGTAAGTCCTACCCGTGACATGTATATAGACCTGACCCCAAAACCATCGGTATTGTTACATGTTGTTATATATATGTTTTCTAAGTCTGTTTCCTGCAATGGAGAATGAAGATGACTATAGATTAAAATCTTTATTACAAGATGTTCTCTAATTACTGATCACCGCTTTGCTGTTTATGCTGTACATAGTGGTATATGTGATTTAATGATTTATTTCTATAGTTTAATATATTTTGAAGTATTGTTAATTACTCTTGTATTTTAATTTTTAATTATTTAATTAATCCTGTGACTTTGATAAAGCCAAATGGAGCAAGTGATTGTAACTGGAGTAACCAGTACATCTCTTTGTGGCTTAGGGTTTCAAAGTGATTTATTGAGTCTTCAGGGTTGAAATCTATTTGGTGTAACACTGAGAAGTGATGGATCTGAATTACCGTATGTTTAACTAGGAAGTGTTTTGACACACTGTGCATAAAAAAAAAAACTTTTGATGTTGAATTTATGATTGTTGATTCTCTCGCTTTGCTTTTGGGCAGTACATCTACTGTATTGGTAATGACATGAGTAATCTAACAAATATATCACAAAGGATTCGCATGTTAGTTTATATTTCAAAGGGAAAACCTGTCCCTTTTTTGTGGAATTGAATT
>JAODAL010040444.1:0-36913 GCA_025379985.1 Phyllomedusa bahiana
TTTCAAACTTTGCAAGCTCCCTATTTTCCTTTGAAAAGAATGGGGTTCCCCGATCCGTCAAGATCTCCTTTGGGGAATTCCCGTCGGGAGAAGCATAAAAAGCTCCCTTGCAATTTTTTTACATGAAGGGTTCCTAAGAGGGGTGGCCCCCGGGGACCGGGTGGGGGTTTTTCAACCAAAGACCCCGGATATATTATACCTCTCGCTGACTTCACCAATGGCCCTACCAGATCCATTGCTTCCTATCAAAAAGGGGCCTAATGATTGGTAGCGACCCAGAGGGCTACAAAAAATGTGTTAACGGGGATGTGACCCGGCGGGGGGACAAGCGGGAGAAATCCTAAAATTTTCCCGGTAGCACCCTGTCCAAAAAAACACTTTGTATTCTCTCCAAGTTTTTTCTGCCCCTAAATGCCCCCAAGACATGGTTTGGGGGCCATACCAGGGCCATACGCCTATAGGGACCCGGAACCAATAACTGCACCCCCACCCGTCCTGATTTTGGTGACTCGGATAACAATCTTGATTCAGGGCAAAAGCGGGGGAAAATTCCCTGCGCGCGAACCTGGGGCACCCCATTTAGAACCGTAAAATTCTCCCGTGCCCCCTTTTTTTGGGCAAGTCCTGCATTTTGGGGGGAAAACCAAAAATTTTTTCTAGCTTTTAACTCAGGTACGATTCGTTTATGAGACCTCCTCCTCATTATCTGACCAGGATGACAAAGGAAATTGGGATTGTCTTTTTGTTCCCCCCCCCGCGGCTGGTCCAGGCACGCTTTGGAACTTGGGAGAGACGGTTTTCGCCCATTTTTCCGAACAGGGGGCAATCACGGGCCCACAATTACATTGTGCAATAGAACCCCCCCAACTCCCCACCTGGTGACACGGGACACCAGCCCGCTCAAGTTTTAAACCCAGGCCATGGGTAAACCCCTTTTGCCCATGGATACACGGGCCCCCAATTTTTTCCCAGGGACCAACACATGTGGGAGGGAGGCTGATATGAGAGTGACTAAACTCCCTGAGTCCAGTAGTCCTGAGACCATGGTGCCATTCACTGTAAGTTTACACATCTGGGGTTCCTTCCCAGTGGTAGACACGGCGCTGCACGCTGGATGTGCCAACAGGGAACTGCGGCGGGTTGCGGAGCAGTCCATGGGCTCCGACGTGAGCAGACACTGAGCCGCTATATGTCCTGGGCCCCGACATCTCCAGCACACAATGTCCCTGGGCATTACTTTAGTCACCGGATCTGGGCCTCCCGTGGCCTTGGCACAACCCTCCCGGGGAGTCTTGGACCCTGGCTTTGGTATGTCCCAGTCTCACCGGCCCTCCCAGTATGGGGATTTCAGGTTCCCTGGGCCCCCCAGGGACCTCTCCATAGTATGGAACCGCTCTACCAGACCCACTAGGTCATCTGCCGTCTGGGGATCCCCCTGCGCAACCCAGCACTGTACAGAATGCGGGAGAGAGTGCATGAATCTGTCCATAACGACCCGCTCCATCAATTGCACTGGGGAGCATATCTCGGGCTGCAGCCATTTTTGAACCAGATGCAACAAGTCGGTTTGGCCTTACTGTACGCCCACTGGTGTACCCTCTGGGCCCGGACCATTAACATAACACCAGGCGTGCCAGGATCTCTGCTTTTAATTTCGAGTACTCCCTGGCGTCCTGTAAGGCGAGGTCGTAGTAGGCCTTTTGGGGCTCCCCAGTTAAATAGGGGTTCAGCACCTCAGCCCATTGCTCCAATGGTAGCGCCTCCCGCTCGGCAACCCGTTCAAACACCGTGAGGAATGCCAATGTCATCTTCCGGAGTCATCTTCTGGAGGGCTTCCCTGACGGTCCTTCAAGCCTGCTGCCCCTCATCACGTGTTGGCGGAGCTGGAGTTTCCCGGGCCCGCACGGCATCCGTCAATATCGCCATCTGCTGCATCAACAGCTGGTTGGTTGCTTGCTGCACCTGCATGGCTTCAGTATGAGCCTTCTGCTGCTGCTCTGTAGCTTGTTTCTGCGCCTGCATGGCTTCCACATGAGCCTTCTGCTGCTGCGCTGTGGTTTGCTGCTGCTGTAGATTTGCCTGCACCAGGTGCTTAATGAGCTCCTCCATGTTAGCAGTTGTAGCTTTGCTCTGCATTGCTGCTTTAACCAAGGACATGTACGGCGGGTCTGTGCCCACGGCCTCCAACCACTTGTGGGGGTTTGGCTCAATGGCGGTACAAACACAGCGTCCTCGGCATATGTTTGTCTCTTGGCATTTATTTAGCCACAGATTTTAGAGAAGAACAAACTCACAGTCTCTTAAGGCACAGCAGTTCCTGGGTATGTTCCCCACCCAGATCGGGGGAATGTGGTATCCAGTGGATGGTAGGCTGGAGCTCAGACCTATACCTCTTGTTCCAGTCAGGCAGACTCTCTGACTGAGAAGCACCACCCCCCATCCTCCAAACTTCCTGCCTTAAGTAGGCTTCAAAACCAGGCCTGGATACCTGGGAGCAGTCCACCCACCCTGCTCTTTGGACTGCTCCAGAAAAGCCTGACCCAGATCCACTGCTGTTCTAGCAGTCATACTAACAAAACAAATGTCAATACCATAGCGATACTGACATACGGCTAACAGGCTTTACTTCACCGAGATCAGAAACCTCGGTGACACATATCGGCCATCCAATACGGCACCTTGTGCCTTCTCACACTTTCTATAGTGGGCTTATCTACCTACCTACTGGGGCCTATATACCTACCTTCTTAATGGTGGTCTCTATATGCCGGGGTTGTAGGTTAAACCTCAGTTGGTGTCTGACCACTATGTTATTGTTATCAAAAATGTATATATTTGTTCCTGTGAGTAGTTGTGTTGGTTGGGGGGCCCAATTCACAGCTCTGCCCAGGAGCCCATAATGCTGTTAAGACGGCCCTGACTCTCGCTCCCCTTCACTCTAAACGCCACTGCCCGGCTGCTCCACCTCTCTCCTCGCTACTCCTCTTCCAATCCTTCCACTGGAGACACATTGTCCCGAGAATTCAGAGCGAGCACCAACATATAAGGCTCCTCATAACCTGCCCCCCAGACATCTCTACCCTAATCTCCTGATACCTCCCCTCAAGTAATCTCCATCCATAACCTGTCCCCTCATACATCTCTACCCTAATCTCCTGATACCTTCCCTCATGGGGACAGGTTATGGATGGAGGTTACATGAGGGGAGGTATCAGGAGATTAGGGCTGAGATGTATTGGGGGGACAGGTTATGGATGGAGATTACATGAGGGAAGGTATCTGGAAATAAGGGCAGAGATGTATTGTGGGACAGGTTATGGATGGAGATTACATGAGGGAGGTATCAGGAGATTAGGGTAGAGATGTATGGGGGGACAGGTTATGGATGGAGATTACATCTCTACCCTAATCTCCTGATACCTCCCCTCATGTAATCTCCATCCATAACCTGTCCCCCATACATCTCTACCCTAATCTCCTGATACCTCCCCTCATGTAATCTCCATCCATAACCTGTCCCCCATACATCTCTACCCTAATCTCCTGATACCTCCCCTCATGTAATCTCCATCCATAACCCCCCATACATCTCTGCCCTAATCTCCTGATAACTCCCCTCATGTAATCTCCATCCATACATCTCTACCCTAATCTCCTGATACCTCCCCTCATGTAATCTCCATCCATAACCTGTCCCCCATACATCTCTATCCTAATCTCCTGATACCTCCCTCATGTAATCTCCATCCATAACCTCCCCCCCATACATCTCTGCACTAATCTCCTGATACCTCCCTCATGTAATCTCCATCCATAACCTGTCCCCCATACATCTCTACCCTAATCTCCTGATACCTCCCCTCATGTAATCTCCATCCATAACTCCCCCCCCATACATCTCTACCCTAATCTCCTGATACCTCCCCTCATGTAATCTCCATCCATAACCTGTCCCCCCATACATCTCTACCCTAATCTCCTGATACCTCCCCTCATGTAATCTGCATCCATAACCCCCCATATATCTACCCTAATCTCCTGATACCTCCCCTCATGAAATCTCCAAACATAACCTACCCCCCATAAATCTCTGGTAAAGCTTTGTAGTGAGGGAGCACATTATGAGATGCACAAGAAAGTGGAGACTTGCTTTCCAGCAGCCAGAATACAGGGGAGTAGAACGGCCTAGAATAGATATCAGCAAGGCATGATGGGAGGTGCATTCTGCTCCTCCTATGGACGGCTGCTGAGGTCACACCCACTGTTGCTGCGCTGAGGAGGAGCACATAGGGGGCAGCAGTGGGACAAATATGTCAGTTTCAGATTTAAGATTTGCGTTGCTCTGTGCGTAATGACCCTGTAGCCCCCTTTGGAATATCCTTTTAATGTGATTGTGCGGTATAGCCAATCCGGAGAACTGGTGCAGCACATGTGAGGTCTTGGAAAAGGGAGAGTGGAGACGTCGGTGCAGGGTCGGGTTGAGGTTGGAGGTGATGGGTAGGGGGTGGAGGCGTCGGTGAGGTGACGGGTAGGGGGTGGAGGCGTCGGTGCAGTGATGGTTAGGGGGTGGATAAAAATGAATAATTCCACAGCACTCATATGTAGATATGCTTATTGATAAGCATATCTACATACGAGTACTGTGGAATTATTCATTTTTATGTTTCATGAGTTGAAATTACTCTTTTCCATTCAGCACCCCTCGAAACTACCTTGTGCACATCATTCTTGGTTAGGGGGTGGAGGCGTCGGAGTGGGGACGGGTAGAGGATGGAGGCATCAGTGCAGGGACGGGTAGAGGATGGAGGCATCGGTGCGGGGACGGGTAGCGGGTGGAGGCATCAGTGTGGGGATGGCTAGAGAGTGGAGAAGTCAGAGCGGGGATGAGTACAGGTTGGACCACACCTCATCCCTTTCCAGAATATTCCACCCTCTGGTTACTTTGTCTAATAAGGTTGGAGCTGATCATATGTTGTTATGTACATTTTGTATCCTAATGATGTCTGGTGAGGTCTCTCCTACCTCTTCATCTATCTTCCTATTTCCCCTAGCCACACACTTTTCTGCTATGTTACCCATATCCTTGTACACTTTTGGGGGAGGTGGGGTGAAAGCTTTCTGGTCTCACTATGTTCTTCTGATCCGTGGGTTTAGAACACATGATGGTACATAACACATTCACCTTCTTAGTTCCACATCCAAGTGTTGGACAGTTCAGACTCTTCGACATTTCATCAATCTGTGTCTACCGATCAGATATTGTACAGATTGGTCTATTTCCTCTTCAGAACCCCTCATAAAAGAAACACATGGTCCCCATATCTGAGCAGTGTAATCATGTGCCCAGAAAGTGGACAACTGGACCCGACTGTGCTTCAAATGCAGAATATATTTGTGTAACTCGGAGCTGCCGGAGACCCCATCAAAGTAATATTCAGTCCCAAACCTGGAATAGTTCTTTGTCAGTATTAAATCCAATAAGAAATGGGGTGTGGGGGGAGGGAGGGTGGTAGCTTCACTCCATTGTGCCCTCCACTCAGCAAGGAAGCAGATGGATATTTATATATTTTGCTCACAAAAGTCAGTGCACCCCTCACATGTTTGTAAATCTTGTATTATATCTTTATGGGACAACACTGAGGATCTGACACTTTGATGCAATGTAAAGTAGTCAGTGCACGGCTTGTATCACAGGGGAAATATGGTGCCCTCAAAATAACTCCACACAGCCATCAATGTCTAAACTACTGGCAACAAAAGTGAGCACAAGCCTAAGTGACAACAAAAGTGAGGACACCCCTAAGTGAATATGAACAAATTGTGCCCAAAGTGTCAGTATCCTGTGTGGCCCAATTATTTTCCATCGCTGCCTTAACTCTCCTAGGCCTGGAGGTCACTAGAGCTTCACAAGTTGCAGCCACTGGAATCCTCTTCCCTCCTCCATGACTACATCACGGAGCTTATGGAAGTTAGAGACCTTGCGCTCCTCCATCTTCAGTTTGAAGATGCCCCAAAGATGCTCCATGGGGTTCGGGTCTGGATATCTGCGGGGGCCCTTTCCGGGCCCCTTTCCCCTCATTCTCTTGAGCAAGGAGGGGGTGTCTTTGGGGTTTTTGGGGGTCGTTATTGTTGGTTATTGCCCTGCGGCCCAAAAGGGAAAGGGGTTTAAATTCCTTCTTTTTCAGTATGTCCTTTCCCATTTTGGCTTTCAGGGTTTCCCCTCAATAAACTGTAGCTCCCCCCCAGCCGGCGGGCCCCACTACCCCCCCCACCCCCCCCAAACCATGCTTTCCCAGCACCATCCCTTGACTGTGGGGGGGGTTAAAATACGTCTTTTGGGTCCCCCTTTTCACCTGGTTGCCCCCCAAATGCTTGGCACCATCTAAAACCAAAAAAGGGTTTATCTTTTGTATCATAGGAAAAGGACAGGGTTTCCCAGTAACCCCTTTGTCCTTAGTCTGTTTTTTTCAGTAACTTTTTGCGGGCTTTTTTGTGATAATCTTTAGAAAAAGCTTTTTCCCGGGGAAAGGGCAGCGATGCGGGGAACCGATGCATTTGTGGGGGTTTGGATGGTCAGAGCACGACTGGCTACCGCCATCTTTTTAAACCTCTGCAGCAATGCTGGCATATTTTCATCTCTGGTTATGAGGGCTGAGTCAGTGCACACAGCTTTTTTGGGGTCGACCATGGAAAGGGGCCCGGGTTTGAGGGGAAAAATAATTTGTTACCCGCTGTTTTGGTTTTGGGCCACCGCGCTGCTGTCAGTGTCAGTGTTGGTTCTTTTTTTAGCCTGGGTCATTTTTATGCGGGAGCAACAATTCTTTTCTCAAAACCCCTTCACAATGAGATGCCCTGTTGAACTTCCAGTGCCCAGTAGGAGAGTGGAGGAGGGGATAAACCACTTTTTACCACACATTTTCCCCCATTTAAACCCTAAAGGAACCTTGTAACACTAACAAGTACATGCCCCCTTGGGGGGGAAAATGGAAAATTTGGGGGAAACATTTTGCCCCTTTTTCCCCTTTAGGGGTGCTTTCCCTTTTTTTTCCCAAAAGGTTTTTGACTTTGTTGACTGTTTTGATTTATTTTCAGGGCCCCAAATTTTTAACATTTTAAATAAAAAGTCAGCACTAAACAAATTTCATTGTTTAAAAGGGGTTTCAGACCTAAAAGGGTGTTGCCCCATGAATAAGAGGGAATTTTTTCGGCGGGGGTGTAGTTGTAGGGATGGATGGGATAGTGGGGGGAAAAACAGCTCAAAGGGAAAGGCAGCCCCCTTAAAAAACGTGCAAACTGCAGGATTTATTTTAAACAGTCACAAAAAGTCCAAAAAACCTTTAAATAGCAGGGCTTGCTTCACCCAAAAAAAAAACAAAAACTTTATTCCGTGTTTCGGTCACTTTCCCTACAGGGGTCCCGGGGTTAATAAACCCTTTATGCAGGTCTTTGCAGTACTTCGGGGTTGCACGGCCCAGCTTGGCCCCTCTCAAAAGCTCACTCCATGGGGGGGGTTGTTTGACCGGGAAGGGAAACCCAAACCCCCTCTCACCTGGCTGCGGGCCTTATATGGGTGGTAAGCCCGGGGAATTGGAGTGGGAGAACCCCCATCCCCCCCCAAATCCCAGCTGCCCCCAAATTTAAAGCCCGACCCAGACACGGCATTACTGCCTACTAAACAATGCAAACCCGTGTCGGGGCCCTTTTTGCGTTTAAACACCAAAACAAATGGGCTTTATTTCCCCGATCTTAGGCAGATCAGTGACACATAAAGTCCATAAAATTAACCGCCCTTGTGCCTTCCTACAAAACCCCCCCTTTTGCCCAAAAGCCGGGGGACGGGGCACCTTAAAGCCACCCTTTACTATTTTCCCCTAGATAGGGCATCTGCATTCCCTTTGGCAGCTTACCTGGTGTGCTCTCCCGGGAAAAATTTAAAAAAATCTTGAAAGGGCAAAAAACCCAAAACGGGTGCCCCTGGCTTTGTTGCCCTTTTTTCCCCCTTAAAACCATTTCAAAGGGGCATGATCGTCCCCAGCCTAAATTTCCGCCCCAAAAGGGGAAAATTTACGGGGGAGAATGGGAGCGCCCATTTAATAGCCAAGATTCCCTTTTCGTTTTTGGAAAATTTACGCTTTACGGGGGGACGGGCTTCCTGCTGAAAAAACACACGGGATGTCCCCCCCTTGGGAAAACCCTGGGACATTAGGGGCCTTCCTAGTCCGCCTTCTGGGGGCATCCTTTTGCACCAAAAATTTCCCGTGGAAATCCGGGGAAAACTAAAACGGCTGTTACACGGGGCTACTTTAAAGTTTTGGGGGGCCCCCCTTCCCGGCCTCTGGGGCCCATTTAAATCATGGCGGACTTAGCCCCTTTGTCAGGCCCGTCAAGGGTGGCCCCTCTCGGAAAAACTTGGGGTTTAAACCGCCGATAATCCCCCCACGATTCCCAAAAAAGCTTTTTCCACCTGTTTCTTATTAAGGGGACGGGGCCAGTTTTTGGAGGGCTTAAATCTTATTTTCCCTGGGGTTTTATAAACCCCTCTTCCCACGATATCCCCCAAGTATGGGGGCCTCTTCCATCCCTATGGCCCCATTTTACGGGGATTGAGGGGAAAACCCCCCTTTCCCTTATCGCACCCAGGACAGGGGGGGACCTTTTCAAGGTGATTCTAAATCGCGGTTTAAAAATCACGATATCATCGAGGTACGCAAAAGGAAATTTTGCCCTGTGGGGACCTAAGATCCTGTCCATGGCCTTGGGGAAAGTGGGGGGGGGTCCTTGGAAAACCCAAACGGATTCTTACATATTGGAAGGACCTTTTCCGGTGGGGAAAAAATGCCGTTTTTTTCCCGGGCTTTCTTGGCTGGGGGAAATCTCCCAAATTACCCCTTGGAAAGGTCTGGGGGGTTTGATATATGGGGGCTGGCCCTCGCCTCCCCAAAAAACCCCTCACCCAAAAGGGGCGAGGGTAGGGCTTTCCCCCTTTTTGGACATTTCCCATTGAGCTTGCGGAAATTCATTACAGAACGGGCCCACTCACCTTTGGGTTTTGGGGGGACTAAACGATGGGGTGGCCCAAATCCGCTTTTGGACTCCCTATAAACCCTAATTTTAAAACATCCTTTTGAAACCCCCTTTGCGACTATCTGTCTTGGGGCCTGGGGGTATCCTATGGGGTTTTTAAAAGTTTTCCCTCACCTGGGCTCGGTCACGATTGTTTTCCAAAACAGAGGTTAGCCCTGGGGCCTTTTGTGAAAAAGTCCCTATTTTTTTTGGGAACAGTGCCTGCACTTTTTGGGTTGAAAAGGGGGCAGGGTCTCGGCGATTTTTACTCCTCAATTGCGGGACTCGGGTTTGGGGGCCCACAAGCAAGAAGCTTCCCGGGGGGTCCCTATCTTTCCAAGGGCGGGAGAAAGTTAAGTGATATATTTGATGGGGCTTCCTTTCCCGGGTTTGGTGGACCCTATATTTGGGCGTCCCCCCCCTTTAAAAAAATACCTCGTAGGGACCCTGCCCATTTTGCCCGGAAATTTCTCTCCCCCGTGGGCACTAAAAACCAGGACCCCCATCCCCAGGACTAAAAATGCCTCACCCGGGCTGACCGTTTTAGACTCTGCTTGTGCTTCCTGGGGCCTGTAAGGATGCTTTCCCTTTAAAAATTGGGGGTACCCCGGCAATTGGGTGCTGTAATTGTTTTCACATGCTCAAAGGGCACTTTTATTTGGGTTGAATTCACTCTCCCCGCTTTCTTTGGCCAATATCCAAAAGACCCTCGGAAAAGTCTGCCATAAAATAATTCAAAAGGGGAAACCCTGTGGGTGCTTGTGGAACCCCTTAATAGCAAAAAACAGATTAAGGGAAAAAAAGGGAGTCCCCAAACTCGGCCCCTCCTTTTTCGAACCCTTTTTTAACTGGATTTAAGGTCTTGTTGAAACGTTCCCAAGCCAAACTGGGCTGGGGGTGATAAACAGAGGTGCGTAGTTGGGTCCTTTAGCAAATTACCAGGGCCCGCATAACTTTTGACATAAACGGGGGTATCTTGATCCGTCAGGATCTCCCTTTGGTAGTCCGTTTTTTGGAAAGATGTGCCAAAAACTCCCTAGCAATCACCCCCAGGGGAAGGGATTTCTTTGGGGCACACTTCAGGGTATCTGGGGGATAGGGCCCTTTTACGGGCCAGAAATACTGGTGTCCCCCAGCCCATTTTAACCCGGGGTTTCCCACTAAAACCTGGCGATCCTCTCAAAAGGAGTTTCAATAATGGCAAAGGGGTAAGAGAGGGGTACGGGAAACGGCGAAACCGGGGGGGTTTTTTCTGGACTGGGGACAGGGGGCTGGCAAATTAAAACACGGATTTTCCCGGGGAGCACCCCCCCAGTAAAATCTGGTTTGAATTCTTTTTACGGTCTTTTCTGCCCCCAAGTGCCCCCCCCAAACATGGGCCCGGGGCCAGATCCATTACCCTATGTCGGGTATGGTTTTTGGGAAACCAAAAACTGTTCCACGACTTCCTCGCGGATTTTGGGAATGGATACAAAAGGTCTCCTTTTTCAGCAAAGTGGGAAACCTCTCCCCTGCCCCCGGCTTTGAGGGAAAACCCCCTCAAGCATACCACACTATTTAACGCCCCCCTTGGGTTCGTCCTTTTTCAGTTTTAAACTGTCCCCAAAATTTCCCCGGGGGGGACCCCCAGGTCGGGGCGGGGTTTGGGCAAGGGGGGTTTGGGTCCCCTGTCACCTACCATGACCGGGGAATGGGAACTGGGGGGGACGTTGGGGTCAGGGCTTTTCGGGGGGTTTTGGGGGGCTTCCCCTTGATGGTACTTTTCCCCCAGTCCCCAAAAGGGGGCAAATCCCGTCCAAATTTTACTTCGTAGTAAACCCCCGTACAATGCCTACTGGTGTGACAATTTTACCCCCTTTGTGGGGGTTTTAACCTGACTTGGGCCAATGGGTACACTTTTTGGGATCTCCCTTTTTACATGTGGGCCCCCGGTTTTCCCCGGGCCAAACACATGCGGGACACGGGGGGGTCAGGAGCGGTTTACCAAACTTCCCGAGTCCAACAGTCCCAGAGAGGGGTGTCATTCACCCCGAGGGAAAAGGTGGGAAATCCTTTGGTTTGTGTCCAACCGGGTGTTGGGATTCCCGGAAAACGCCAAACAGAGGGCCTACGCCCGCCCAACGGAAAAGGGGCCCCTCGGGGTTTCCCCCCCCAAACCGAGGGGACACCGGGCCCCCAAAGCCCCCCAGCCTTTGGGATCTCAGCCCAAAAAATGTCCCGGACAGGGGGTCGGGACGGGGGTTTTTGGTTGGCAGGGCCCCCCGGGCCTTGGGACGGGCGTCTTAGGGGGCTTAGTACCCCTTCTTTGGCTTCCCGAGTCAGTCCCGGGTCTGCCGTAGGGGGAGGGGGCAAAATTTTCTGGATCAGCCGGGAATTCTTTCCCTGGGCCCGATAAAACTCCCACTAAGCCCATTTAAGGCATCCACCCCTTGGGGGAAATTTTTTTTCGCCACCAGCATTGGACTTTGGGTTTTGGGAAAAACGTGAACAAAGCCCGGGCCATCTTGGGCCCTCTAAACCTTGGGTGGGGAAAAACACCTCCCGGGTTCAGCCATTTTCTGTTGGTGGGCCTCACCCGACCAGGTGCTTCAGAAACTCCTCCCCAAATTTTGCCGGGTTTGGGTTTTTTAAAAGTAGTAGCCACCTTTAAACCCGGAATGGGAGGGCCCCTTTACCCAGGATGTTGCCCCAATCCCAGACACCAATTGTGGGAAAATTTAGTCAAACGGAGCAGTCCTTAAAAGTGCTGGATACTGCAGGAAATTTTTTTTCAACAGTCAAAAAAGTCCAGAAACCCTAAATAGCAGGGGTTTTCTTTAGCCAAAAAAAAAATAACTTAAAGTCCGTGTTATCGGTACTTTTCCGTACCCGCGGTTTTCCCCGGGGTTAAAAAACCCGTGTGCAGGTCTTGCAGTTTCTCTCAGGGTTTGGGGGGCCCCGCTCGGCCTTTCAAAAACTGCTCATCCACTGAGCAGTGGGTTTTACCAGGAAAGGAACCCAAACCCCCCCTCACCTTTAGGGCCCGCTGGCCTTTATAGGGTGGGGAAGGCCCCGTTCTGGATGTGGGGGCAGCCCGGGCCCCCCCCCCAACCTTAAAAGACTGCTCCCAAAAAAGGCCCCAAACCCGGGTCACGGCTTACCCCCATTTCTAAACAATACAAACCCCCTTTTCAAATGGCCTTTTGGGGTGGCACCAGAATTTAAAAGGGCTTTTTTACCGATCTTAAGGGGAGATCGGTGCAAACGTCCTCAATAACAAACCCCTTGTGCCTTCCTACAATAGGGTAGATTGTTTTGCAAATCGTTTTCCTTTGGAGGAAAAAAAAATCGGCCCTTAAATGGCTTAATTTTCTGTTACAGTCTCTGTCCTGGGATGGGGTATCCACTATAGTGTAGGTATATATATGTAAAGAATAGAGGTGTATATAGAGTGATCTTGCTCTCAATCCTCCTCGTCTTCTTCAGGTTCCTCAGGTCCAGGACTCTCACAGCTAAAGACAATGGCCCTTTTCATCAATGATCCCCCAAAGATGGACAAGGACGGAGACCTCAGGGCCACCAGGATATTAGACCTCACCCTGGAGATCATCTACTTGGTAACTGGAGAGGTGAGAGTCTCACATGACCTCGCTCTTATCTCTATCAGTAACAGGTGAATGATGGGAAAGGTGAGGGGTTCTTAGAATCTATGTAGTGATCAGTGTCTCCCCATACACAGGATTACACAGTAGTGAAGAAGTCATCTGGTGAGTGTGTGTGTCCCCATGTGTCAGGAAAACGGAGCAGCACCCAGAGTCCCAAGCCTCCACCTCATTCACTGATACCGAAGATCCTAGACCTGACCACCAGGATCACTGAGCTGCTGACTGGAGAGGTGACTGGGAGTGCTGGGAATTATATATAACACAGGGAATGATGGGTCTGGATGATGATGGGAGGTGAGGGGAATGCTGGGACATTATACATAACACAGGGGATGATGGGTCTGGATGATGATGGATCCTTGTGTTGTCAGGTTCCTATAAGGTGTCAGGATGTCGCTGTCTATGTCTCCATGGAGGAGTGGGAGTACATAGAAGGACACAGGGATCTGTACCAGGAGGTCATGATGGAGGATCACCGGCCGCTGACATCACAAGGTGAGAGGAGATAAGACACAGCAGGGAGTGACGTCACCCAGCAACTATTCTCTGTGTCTCTCTCTCGTCTTCTCATAGGCTGAAGTTGATGAGACATATATGACATACCGAAAAGTTAACTGCGCTCATGTATCTGTTCTTTGTGTTCCCCACGTTTGGGTCCAGTAGGAGAAAAAACCAAACAGAGAGATGTCCCCCTCCTTTTGTATTTTCCCAGGACTGTCCAGGGGAAATTTTTCCCAGAGAAAACATCAGGGAAGGGGCTGAAGTCTTCTTTTATATGACCAGAATGGAAAAACCCGCAATTTTTAAATTTGGTTTTTTTTTCTTTAGGGGGGAAAATTAAATTTATTAAGGTTTGGGAAAGAAAAAAGAAAAATGGAGTCCCCCGGGAATTTCCTCAGGTAGTTGGGGCCCTATACACAATTTTGTTTTTTAAGGGGTGTGGCCTCCTGCAGTCACAAAGGGCTCATAGATATTTGGGGGTCTTTATGTTGATTTTTGTTGCGTACTTTAAATTTTTCCATATGTCACATCAGGGGGAAGATTGACTGATACTAAAGTGGAGGTGAAGAAGAGAAGATGGGGCGATGAGCCGGGGGGAGTGACGTGAAGGAGGAGAACTCAGAAGGGTGTGACCACAAAGGGGGTAGTAATTTAATTCAAGGTTTTTTTTCAATGTTTCCCGGAAAAAGCCTGGGTTCTTATTCTGAAATTTGTTTCAACAAAACTCCCGGAACCTTTTATTACAGATTCTGATAGAAAAACCCTCCTTGTTTTTTTTCAACCCCATCTGAGATGCTTTAAAAACATGGAGATCTTGACTGCGCCGTTAGGCCCCTCCCCGCCTCATCGTCCCGTTCCCCCTGGTTTTAGCTGGGATGGCCTTTGTCTCATGTGGGTCTGGTTATAGCCATGATGAATTTTCATAACCCAAAAAGAATTTCCCCTTTTATTTAAACCCCCTTTAAGACCTTGGCCGTATCCAAAAGTCCGGTGGTTTTGGGGGGGTTTTTCCAAAGCACCTGGGCGTAGGTTTTTTCCAGAGGGAAACGCGCGAACTCCCAAGGCAGATTTCGCCCCGATCGGGCGCGGGGTGTCAGCGGGTTTTTTAAAGCTGGAATCCCGCAGGTCGGCCCCGACCCCGGATCGCTCTGGGGGGGGCCGGGTTAAAACCCCCTTTTTTTTCGCGTTTATGGGGCGGGAAATTTAAGAAGGACGCAGGAGGAGAACGCTCCTCCTGGCTCTGTCCGGGGGGCAGCAGGGGAAAAAATCGGGCGTTCCTTTCAGCTCCTGCCCCCCCACACAACACCCCCGGAGGGCAAGAAGGGCCTTCCGGGGTTTTTTAAAGAAAGTCACGAGCCCGGCCCCTGCCCCGGGTGCACGCCCCCGGCACGTGACTGCAGTTGTATAGGAACCCGTCATAGCAAAAAGCTTTTGTACGGGTTCCATTGAAAAAGGAGTTTTTAAAAATTCTCCCTTTAAATCCCCCATGGGGAAAAGTAAAAAAAAAAAGTGAAAAAAGTGAAAAAAAAAATTTTAAAAAAAATGAAAAACATGTTTAAAAACACAAACACAAAAATAAAATAAAAAAAACGTACACCGCCCTTTTCCCCTTTAAAAAACGCCCCCAAACGCCCAAAAATGATCAAAAATTTAAAAAAAGTTTCCCCTAATTTTTTTTTCGCCCGTTTCGTTAAAGACCTGCCATTTAAACCTTTTTCATGTTTAATTTTAAAAAAACCCACGGTGAAAGCTGTTTAAAAAAAAAAAAAAAAAAACAATCACAAAAATTTTAAAATTTTTTGTTCATTCCCGCAGCACATAAAATTTGGAAAAAAAAGCTTTAAAAACTCCTAGAAAAAAGCCCCCCAAAAATTGTTCCAAAATTTAAAAAATCGTTCATCCCGAAAAAAAAAGTCCTCATACAGCTCTGTATAAAGGAAAAAATAGAAAATGGTTTTAGCTCTCAGGGAAAAAGCGATCTTTTAAAAAAAATTTTAAAAACACTAAAAACAATTTTCTTTTTTTTTAAAACCCCTTAAACTTTTAAAAAAAACCCATATAAAAAGGGGGATCGCCCCTTAAAACGGGGGACCCCCAAAGGGTTTTTAAAAACCAAATTTCATGGATTCTGATTGGGGGCCCTGTTTTAAAATAAAAATTTAAAAACTACTAGGATTGCGGGATTTTCTTTACCCTGGCCTCCAAAAAATGGATTTTTAAAAACGATCAAAAAGCCCCGTCCCCCCAAAAATTTTATAATAATTTTAAAAAAGTAAATCATCTTTTCAAAAAACCAAATCCCTACAAAAGTCCAAAACAAAAGAAAAAAATTTTTTAAATTATGGGCCCCTCGACTTTGGGATTTCAAAAAAAAGTATTTTCCTGGGTTTAATAAAAGTGTTTTTATTGTATAAAAGCAAATTTTTAAAATAAAAAAATATACAAATTTTGGGGAAACGGTGTTTAAAAGTATTTTACCCGCTGAGTAAAGCCCCATTTTCATTTTTTTCCCTTTCAGGGGAACCCCTTTTTTAAAAAATAAAAAAAAAACCCCTAAACCCAAAATTGCTGTAATTTTGTTTTAAAACCCTCCCCACAAAAACCTTAAAAAAAAAGTGAACTTTGCAAACATATGCACCGATAAAGGTTTTCCCAAAAAAAAATTCAACTCATTCCCCCCAAAAAAACAAACCCATAAACAGCTCTGCAAAACAGCAAAATTAAAAAAATTTTGGCTTCAGAATAGGGCAACATTAAAAAAACCCAAATTTTTTTAAGCGTTTTTCTACTGTAAAAAAAGTAATAAAAAAAAAAAACTATTTTAAAAACTTTTTTCATTGTTTGTTTACCGACCCCCCTAGTAAAGTTATAAAATTTTTTTTTTACACTGCACGGCGAATTTCGTAAATTTTAAAATCAAAAAAATACCCAACCCGCGTTTTTCCCCCCCTTTTTTATTTTCCCAATGCTAAAAAAAAAATATGGAAAACCGGGGCATCCAAAATGCACAGTACAAAACCCCCAAAATGAGATCCCTTTGGGGGTTTGAATCCAAAATGGGGCGACTTCTGGGGGAATTTTGCCTGTGATGCAAATTTTTGGGGGGTTTGCAAAAAGCGACCCGGGGCCCCCCCAAAAAATTTGGTTTCCCAAAAACCAAAAAGCCTCCCCTTTCCCCAAAACGCCCCGTTTGGGGCCCAAAAAAAGCAGTTTTAAAAACCCAATGTAGGGGGATTTCCGAACCCTTGGGGAAAAAATTGTTAAAAAAGTTTTTTTTTTTTTTTTCCAGGTTTCCTTTTTATAAGAAACAATTTTTAAACTAAAAAATTTCAAATTAATTGGGAAAAAAAAAAGTTTTTTTTTAAATTTACAAAACCCTTATTTCTAAAAAAATTTGTGAAACATGTGTGGGGTTATATACTCAATGAACCCCTGGATTTTCCTTAAGGGGTGTAAATTTCCAAATATGCGGTTATTTTTGGGGTGGGTTTTTTAAAAAATTTTTGCACCTTTGGGGTGTCCCCAAACCTGAAATGGCGCCTAAATAAAATAAAATTTTTAAAATGAGGCCCTTTGGTATTGTGGTGCTCCTTTCCCATTTGGGGTTATGGGGGGGGCCCAAAAAAATGCCTAGGGGGACAAAAATTTTGGGTTTCTCTTAAAAAAGGAGGAAACCCGGGGGGAAATTTATATTTTTGTTTTCATTTACCTAGTCACATTTTCGTATTTTCCCGTGAATAATGGATAAATATTGAAAAAAATGCAAAAAAAGTGAAATTTTGAAAATTTTTTCCCCCCCCCTTTGCTTTTAAATTTTTGTGAAATTTTCTAAAGGGGTTTTCAACTTCCTAAATAGTGTTTTTAAATTACGTTAAGGGGGGCTTTTTTTTTTTCAGTTTTGGGGTTACCCTTTTGGGGGATCTAACATTCAGGCCCCCCAAAGCCATTCCGAAATCTGGAGTGGTCCCTTAAAAAAAATTTTATTGCAAAAATTTTTTGAAAAATGTTTAAAATTACTACTTAAAATTTTTAACCCCCTAATTTGTTTAAAAAAAAAAAAAAAACATTTAAAAAATGTTCCAACCCATAGTGGAAAATTTTTGGGGAATGAAATTTTTTAAAAATTTTTGGGGGAATAAATTTTCCCGTCTTGCACGCAGAAATTTTGAAAATTTTTAAAATGGGCAAAATTTTTTTCCAAAATTTTTCATAAAATTTTTTGATATTTTTCACAAAAAAAACAAGGTTTTAAAGGGTTTAAAAAATTTCTTACTAACTTAAAGAAACAATGTTCACGAGAAAAAAAATTCTCTAAAATCACAGGGGCAAAGGAAAAAAGTGTAAAAAATTTATTTTTCCACAAAAAAAGTGGACATTTTGCCAGTTTTTAAAAAAATAGGGCGGGTCGGGAAGGGCCCAAAAAACAGGCTGGGCCCCTTAAGGGGTTAAAGTGCTCCCCCCTTTGGTTTTTAAAGGGGGCCAGATGTTTTGGGCAGGGGACAAACCTGATTGTCCAGAAAAGGGTTTGGGCTCTCAAACCCTTAAACAATCCATTTTTATGTGTTTAAAAGTAAATGAGTGAGGTAGAGCAGAATCCTGGACTTTTGTCACTGTTTAGGTTACAGCGTTTCCCAAGGTTTAAAAAGGGCTCAGTCACATGGGCGGGTTCTCATGCAGTTTTTCCAGCCCCTTTTAAGAGAATAAAAGTAAATGGAAATACCACTTTGAAGTCCTATCATTATTTCCAGCGAGACCGTTGTTTTCTGCACAGACATAAAGCAAAAACAGGCCTTGAATAAACTCCAAAAGGGGCTTGATTGGTTTGTCACAGGGATCTGGAGCTGACGCATCCCACATTTTGCAGGGGGGTCCATAAACCAACATCCAGGGCTCCCACAAAATGTTTAATTTGGGATCTGGTGAATTGGGGGGCCCAAAGGGGTAGTACTTGAAAGTCTTGGTCCTGCTTTTCCCCCAACCCAATTTTAAAGACATTTATAGCTTCGAAAACATCATTTTTTCTTGCTGGTGATTCCATCCACCTCAAGAAGAAAATAGGGGTTAGCAGAGGTCCCCCGGAAAATCTGCCCCTTCCCCCCGGGGCCCCCCTACTAGCACTTTTTGGGTTTTTGGGGTCATAGATCCCCCCCTTATACATAAAAAGCAATGGGGGATATGTTTTCAACGTCTATCACACCTTTCCCATACCTACAAGCCATTTTTACCCAGAGAATTTTCCCCTGCATGAACTACATAAGTCGGCAGTAGGAAGGGGTCTTAATAAGGGGTTCCTGTTTAAATCCATCTCTGGCTTTCCCCCAAAATTGCTTAATAAAAATTAGCAGCATTTTTCCCGGCAAAAGGAATGTTTTAAAATTTTTCTCTTTTTGTGTTTGAAAAAAAAGATTTTAAAAAACCATTTTTAAAATTTTTAACAGAAAAATTTCCCCATTGAAACTCTGAAGAAAATTTTGCATGTCTTCCCCAAAAATTAATAAAGTAAAGAAAAAATATCTTTGCAGAAACTTTTAAAGAGAAAACCACACAAAAACCCGGGTTTGTATATCGGGGGATGTCACAGTGCAGACCTGTCCAAAAAACCCTTTCCCATTAAAGAAAAAACCTTTTTTCTGACCCAACACAGATGGTTCCCCCACAATAAACGGGCCCCAAAAAAAAGGGAAAAAAAGGTTTTTCCATGGGGTCAATGGGTAAACAGTTTACAAAACACTCAAGTTTTTGTTTCTAAACAGAAGAATTCAAAAGCCGGGAGGACCAGGGTTCAGGGTTTAAAAATTTTTTTAAAAATGCTCCCCCCAAAAAGTCAGGTTGTAAAAAAACCCCATAAAGAAAAGGGCCCCAGCCCGGAGAAAACCTTTTTTTCATGTTCAGAAAATGGGAAAATTTTTTTACGAAAAAGTCAAATCGGGTTACCCCATAGGAGAATTTAAACACGGGAGAGAACCCTTTTTCCCTTGTTCACAATGTGGGAAATTTCTTTTACAAAAAAAAAAAACCCCAAAATCATGTATTACTTTGAGAGATTTCCCACACGGGGGGAAAAAGCCTTTTTCATTTTCAGCAATTTTAAAATCTTTTACAAGTGAACACTCTCTTACCCCACAAAGAATTCAAAACGGGGAAAGAAACCCTTTTTTTCATGTTCCCCAATTTTGGGAAAAATTTTTCCCAAATAAAAAAAATCTCTTTAACACAAAGAAACCCACACGGAGCTAACCCTTTTTCTTTGTTTACAATGTGGAAAATCTTTTAAAACCCGGGATATCAAGTCGGGGTTTACCTTTAAGAGAATCACCCCGGAAAAAGCCTTTTCATTTTCAGAATGGGGGGAAATTTTTTCCCAAAAAAAAGGAAAAATCGGTTAAACATGAAAATTTTCCAAAAGGGGAAAACCCCTTTTTTCATGTTCAAATGTGGGAAATCTTTTCCAGATCTCAACTCCCTTTAAAATTTTTAAAAAAAATTCACACGGGAAAAAAACCCTTTTTTCATTTCTAAATGGGGGAAAAATCTTTCATAGAGAAATCGGGTTTTTGTTAAAAACATCAAAGAATTTTCCAAAACAGAGAAAAGCCTTTTTAAATGTTCTGAATTTTGGGGAAAGCTTTTTCCACAGATATAAAACCAAATATAAACTTTGAGAAATTTCCCCACACGGGAGAAAAGCCTTTTTCATTTTCGAAAATGGGGAAAATTTTTTTGGCAGACAAAGCATATTTTAAATTATAAAAGAAAAATTTCCCACCCGGGAGAAAAGCCTTTTTAAAGTCAAATTTGGGGGAAATCTTTACAAAAAATAAATTTTTGGTTAAACATAAAGAGAATTCACACAGGAAAAAAGGGCCTTTTTCCCAAGTTCAAAAAAGTGGGAAAATTTTTTACAAAGAAAGAATATCTTGTTACACATGAGAGAATTCACACAGGAGGGAAGGTGTAATTTTATCTAAAAGGGAAATGTACAGAAAATGTAAATTTTGTTGAGAGAAGTTGCACAAAAATGTGGAAAATTTTTTTTATTATTAAAGCAAACCTTTGATTTTCCAAAAAACCTGAGACGGGTTCTTGGGATATTAACCCACCCCAAATAACAGTGTGTAAGTTATAAAAACAATGTACAAAACCCAATAGCGAAAATTTAAGGTCTGGGGTTAGTGAAAGTCAAAACAACAATGGTTAATAATTCAAAATGGGAAAATTATCCCCCAAAAACCCAAAAATTCCCCAATGAAAAATCTCTACCATTTTGTAAAAAAATATGTAAAATAAACAAGTGAAACCTTTTTTAAAAAAATTTATGTTCAAAATCATTTCAGTCCATGGCGGGTTAATGGAGTCCATTTTGGGAAATCTTTTTCGTACCCCTTTTTAGAAAAAAGGGGCCACATGTATGAAAATTTCTAGGTCAAAAAACCCCAACTTTGTTGAAACATAGAAACCAAATTTCAAAACCCCCCCCTTTCTTTTTTTCATATATTTGCTCTGAAAAACGGGAAAAAGGGCGTTTAATTTGGTTTTGCTTTTGGGCAACAAATTGATTTTTTAGAAAAAGACGGGTTTTAAATCCCCAATGGGGGTTTCATAGTTTTTCCTAGACCCCAATTTTCCCAAATTTGTCTAAAGTTTAAATACATTGCCATTTCCAGACCCAAAAATTTTTAAAAATTTTTAAAAAGTCCCAACATATTCCGAAACATTTTAACAATTTAGAGGGGTATAATTAAAAAACAAAATACAGACACACACAAAAAAAATTACTTACAAAAAGGGTGTGAGGCCTTGCCTCCAAGAGCAAACAACCCTATAGGGGTGCAGGGGAAGAGCCCAAAGGGTGAGAAGTTCTAAGTTTACACAGGGTTTCAGCCATTTACAAAAATAGGGGGGGGGTTTTACATAGAAATTGGGTAAACCCTTTCCCACCATGGCAGTACATCTAAATACAATAATTCCCTGGGGGTCCCCCAAGTGTGGGGATGACAAAAAAAGGTTGATGGGGGGGGTTGGGAAATTGGGGGTTTCTTGGTGGGCCCTTTTTGCCAAAGAAGATCATTTTTCGGGGGCACTTTTAAAACTATGGGGGCGGGATTGGGGCCAAAGGAGAAACGTGGTAGAATGTTACAGAAAATTTTTTTTGGGGGCAGCCCCCATGTAAAAATTTTGAAAGGGCATGGGGGGGTTCGGTGATTGGGGTCTTTAGTTTGATATCTGCAGCAGAGCGGGGGAGAGCAGGAAAGGGGGGGTAACAGAGTTTGGGGGAAGAAGATGTAGGGGGTTCACCAATTGTGGAGAGCTTTTTTTGGGTGAGTGTGATAGTTTATTTTGTTTTCCTTTTGCGAATGGGGAAACCCCAGTGCTTTTGACGGGACAAAAGGGAAAGGGAAACCAGTAAAGCGGTTTGGAAAAAGAAAGTTTGGCCCCTGCTAAATTCAGGACAGTTTTGGAAAGGGGGAAAAGATTTTGCAGAGGGGGAAACCCGGGAATAAGCAATGGAGTTGAAAGTATTTCAAGACGGAAAGTTAAAAGCCACAATGAGAGTTTGAGTTATTTCCCACAGTGAAAAACCCAGACAGATTCTGGAGATTTTCTTGGGTGCAGGTGACGGGGAAGCGGCAAGGATTGAAATGGGGGTTTTAAAGAACAGATCAGAGTATAAAAATAACCCCTAGACAGGGGGGGCCCTCCCTCCCCTAGAAGTTAAAAAGGGGTTGCCACACACAAAAAGAAAAATGGGCAGATGGGGGTTGTTAAAAATTGGTGGAAAAACAAAAGTTTAGTTTTGTGGGGTTTTTAGTTTGAATAGGGGAGAAGACATAATTCGGGAACAGGGGGCCCAACAGCACTGGTGTTTTATAGCAGACAGGAGTGATTTCCCCCGGGAAAGGGGGTGTATAAATGGGTATAAATCATTGTAGAGAGGGTTACGGAAGCCAATCTCTGTTTTGGTTTTGGCCACTGGGGTGGTAAAAGGTTGAAAAAGGGGAAAGGGAACCAAGAACCGATCCCTGGGGGATCCCAAAAAGCAAGAGCGAGAGGAGAAGAAAAATTTACCTCAAATGAACACTAAAGGGAGGGGGTCAAGAAGGTAAGATGAAACCTAGAGAAAGGATTTCCCCCCTGGATCCCCAGGGGTTTTGACGGGTTTTTAACCCAAATTGAAAAGTGATCACAAAACCCCTTGCTGCCCAAAGTAGGGGAGGTAATGTAATTTAGAAGCAGCTACAGACTGCTATCACTCATATAAGATCAAAACACAATGAAAAAAAACGTGCCCAACCATAAAAGGGCGGCTGGGGGCCCAGAGCACAACAAACCCTAAACCCTTTTTATTTGCAGATTACACCCCTTTTTTAAATACATTTTTGAGAATCCCAAAATCGTCAGATAAGATAATGTGAAACTTTTGCCTTATTTCATTTTGGGAAAAACAAGTTAAAACCAGTGTCTTTTTGCCCAAAATATTTTCCCCTGAAGACTGAAAACCAACATTGCCCCGGGTTTTTTCCCTTGAAGATGGAAAATAGAGACATTGCCCAAATTTCCCAGCAGAATTTCAGATTTAAAAACTTTTTTCCTGACTCCATCCTTCACAGCCCCCCTTTTGGAACTTTTTCATGCCGAGTCTGGGTCCTAAAACCCAAAGGTGGGGATGGGCTAAAGTTTTTCTTCAGGTGTTGCCCGGGCCCGGGCCCGTGTTGCCTGAAATGATTTCGTGAGAAATCATCTTTTCCCTTAATATTCCCCCCAGAAACCCTCAGAAAAAAGGGAAACCCGGAAATATGAGTTCAATTGGATCGCAGAGGGAGTCCCCAAAAGAAAATAAAGAAAAATAAACGGGTTTTTGGGTTTTCCAATCACTAATTTCCACTCGTCATTAACCTTAAATAGGGGTTTCCCCTTTTCACAATTCTCTCAAAATTTTGACACTGCAAAACAAAAACCCAATTTTAAAAACCACTACATATCCCTGATAGTAAAAGAAAAAAAATTAATTCCCCCTCCTCTTATCCCTTATTATCATTAGGGGCTAAAGAGTTAAAACATTTAAACCCATCCCATTTTTTCTTTCTTTGTTCCCCTGGGATAGCAAAGAAATACGGGAAACCCGGCACCAAGTGAGAGGAGAGTGAGTGTATTTTCCAATAATAAATTAACTTTTAAAGGGTATCTACTAAATGCTCGTGGGTTTGTAATTAGTTATTTTCATCTGGTTAAATCATTATTCACCTTTTTCACCCCCCCACCCCCAGAGATCAATAACCAGAAGACCCTAAACGGCACCCTTTTTCCCCTTTTTTTTGTTTTAAAAACCTTAAAAAGACGGGCTTGTATCCGGGTGGGTTTTTTTCCTTTCCCAAATTTTTTAAACCGAAGAAATATAATTTTGGGAAAACATTTAGGGGAAGGGGACCTTCAAACCCATGTTTTCCCCAAAGCCCCTTTGGGCCCCCAATTTTTTCTTTAAAGCTTTGGGCCATATCCCCCGGGGTTTGCAGATCAGGGTTACCCGTGTCGGCATCCGGGTCTGGAAGGGAAAAGAAAATACAGAGTTATGCACCTTTTTTACAAATAATTTTTTGAAAGGGCCCTTTCCAAAAATAGGAAGTCAGTGAATCACATTGTACTTTTTGAATAAAAAGGGGTACCTCGGTCTAAATTAAATTTATTTCAAGAAGGCCATATCGAAAAAAAACTTCGGTCATTAGTGGTTTTTTTTTTTTTTTTTTTCTGGCCTTTGCTGTGGGTTTTGCAATGGTGTAGGCTTTGAGCCCAACCCCAAACACTTCCCATACATTCCCAATGCATACTCATAGGGCCCCAAACCTTTTTTAAGCGTTTGTAAATTTTTCCCGCAAATTTACTGAAAGGGTACAAGGGTTTTGGGGGGAAAACCTTTACAGGGGTCTTAACCACCCGTCCCGGGTTAATTTTTCAAAACCAAATCTGGCAAGAGGAGCAGTAAACCCTTTTGGCCATAAAATGGAAAAACCAGGGAAAATCCACTTTTTGTTGACTTTAAATTTTAAACATGGCATTCTTTCCCAAATGAGTGGGGGAGGTTGGTAAGGGTGGCCAACATTTGGGAAAACCCAACTCTTTGGGGGGGCAGACCCCCCGTTTCCCAATCCCCCCCTAGGGCCCCTTCCCTTTTGCGGGGACCCCCGCTTTTAAACCCCGAGGTTCCCTTCTTCCCCTTTAGGCCCGATCCTGGAATGGGCTTCAAGGGCCCCTGTGGTTGAATTTAAGGGGGACTGTTTTCCCCCCTTTCAAGGGCTAGTGCCTTGTCCCCCGTCCCAGCTTTCCTCTTTAGCTGCCCCGATTTTGCCCTCTCATGGGTGCTGTTGAAAAAATTCCCCGGCCTTCCCGGGTGGGGGCCCAAAAACAAGTTCCACTCCAAAAAAAAAGGCGAAGTCTGTGTAAATAATTTCCCTTTCCCTTACCCTCTGCCCTTGCAAAAGCCTCTAAAGAAGGGGCAGTGAGTTTAGCTTCCTGGGTAAGATTTTAGGTAGCAATCGACCGCCTTTACTGTCCCCCCCATGTTTGGGTCACAATTTCAAAACCCTGTACAGAATTTTCCATTTATTCCCCCCCATACTCTGTAGTGGATGATCCCACAAACTGAATCAATACCTGCTGGGCTCCCCGTTCCATTTGTTTTGGAGGCATCATGGTCAGTGGAATGACAGATACCCATCCTTATTTTCCCCCCCCCCCCCCCCGTTGAATCCGCTCCTCAATTGGGAGAAAAGTAGCTGGATTTCTAAACCCCCGTGCAAAAGACAAAGGTAAATTTTTGGGGGGCATCAGGGGGGCGGGCTGTAAACCGGGGAATTGTCAACCATAGAAATGTATTTTGGGGGGTTTGGGCCTTGGGCAATATGCCAGAAAAATCATGAGGTGTTCCTATGTCCCCAAAGGGGTTTTACCAAAAACTAATTTTAGAGCATTTATCCATCAGTTTCTGCAACAACCGCTACACACAAATCAAGACAAGGGCCCCGGGGCAAAATGGGGTTGGGGATTGGCGGGAAAAGTTTCTAACCCGGGCCCATTCCCCTGCTTTTGGGGGAGAACTCCCGTACCCTGGCCTAAAAACCCTTTAAAAAAGTTTAAAAGGGGAAATAGGCAGTTTTTTAATTAGGGAAAAACCTAATTTGATTAGGGTTTTTTTAAAAAAGTGGTGACAATTGGGAAATTTTTGGGGGCCTTGGCTTCCTTTAAGTCAGGCCCCCAAAAACCTTCGCTAAATTTTAGGAGTTTGAAATTTGGGGCATGCCAAGTACGCCCAAACAGGACCGCTAAACTTCCCTCTAGTTTGTTTTGGGCAGTCCTTAGACCGTCCATCGAATGTCCTACAAAAAAATTCCCCTGGGGGCCCCATTTCTTCCCTGTCAAAAATTTTTTCAGCCCAATGGTCTTTTCCCTTTGAAGGGAAAAAAGCTTTTACACTCCTGTGGGGCCCCTTTGGGGTTTCTCCCGTACTCCCACTTCCCCCGTTTTCCCTGACACCATCATGAGGGGTTTTTAAAAAAGGGAACCCCCCATTTTCCTCAGATCTGGGCCAACTCCCCCTGCTGGCATATAAGGCGTTTGCACTTTTCAAAAATAACCCGGAAAAATCCCCGGAGTCCCTTTTTAGTTCTGCAGAGTCCCGTCTAAATCAACCATGTTTCCCCTAAATTAGGTTTGGGGTCTCCCTAATAACCGGGCCAAAAAGGGGAAAAGGGGTTTGTTTAGTGGGTCAGGCGGCAGTTCTGCATGAGGGGCATCTCTCTGGGGGTTTCCCTGGGGGCCCCCCTTTATTGTGTCTTAAAACTGGACTACTTGGCCGGGTTTTTCTGGCTGACCATTTTGCTGGGTGGTCCCCGGGACTGTTTGTCTGGGCACTTTTAGTGAAAACCGGGGGCCCAAAAAAAAGTATCTTTAAACATTTGATTATTGGGCGGGGGGCGGGCCCAAAACCCCCAACAAGGGTCCCTTTCCCAAACAGGTTTTTTGTTGTCCCCATATACAAAACCCCCCTTTCTGGGGTCCCGCACTGTGGGTAGGGGCCCGAGGGGCCCCACTGGGGTCCCATATATAGGGCAGTGGTCTTATTTACAATCCCTCCACCGGGAAAACAATCAACTTTCCCCTCCACCCGCTTTGCTTCCTTAGCTGTACAAAACTAAGGGAAAAAAGTCTTTTTTTCCCAAAAGATGATTTATTAAAAAGCAAATACCCAATTTTTAAAACCCTTGTTTCCTCCATCTTCTAGGGTCCCAAAGCTCTCTTTTCCTTCCATGCCTAAGGGCCTCAAAATCTTTTTTTTCAGTTCTTTGGTTGCTTTAAACCCATGTTTTACTTTTCAAGTATCTTCCCAAGGGGGGAACAGGTTTTTTCTATCCCTTGAAAACCCCTTTTTTGAGTTTTCCCCTGACCCATTCTTTCTTCCCGTTTGTCTTAATTTCCCTTTTGGGGGAAAGTATCCTCTCCTGTGGGGACTTTTTGCAAGGGAACTTTTCTTAATCCCCATTCCTTCCCCCTTGGGTTTCCCCCTTAAGCAGCAAGTATTAAATTTCCCGGGGTCTGTCTGCCCCTCCCTCTGCCCCTGTATATTTATAAAAATCATATACAGCAAAGGGAAAAACTGGGATCAGGGTTAGAATTTTTTCGAACCCTACTAAAATGTCCCAAAGATTTGGACCTTTCTTCCTTTTCGCTTTCTTTTTTCTTTCTTTTTTGTCCCGTTAATTTTCCCCCCCCTCACACCAAAAAAACACCCGCCTTTTGGATGCAAGGGGGTTTGTTTTAAAACAAAATCAGCACGGAACTTATAAACATATGCTTCCCCCACAACTTTTCCCCAAATACAACTGTCGTTTAAAATTTTCCGTATTTACTGAGGTTACATGGGGTCATGCCCCCCCTTTCAGAGCGCAGACATGTCTCAGTTTTTGGGAAAACCCCCTTCCCAATCTGGCAAATAAATGAAAAACTCATAAAATTCAAAACGATTCTCTAACCCTCTATCCACTTTCCCAAATGGCAGGGTTTTTTTGTCTATCAAAAAGGACCGGACATCACCAACCCCCTATATGTACCTTTTCCCGGAGGGTTTGGGGATCAAAGCAGTCAACCAAAAAAGGCACATAAACAAAACGGGAAGAAAAACAAAAAGGTGTTTTTTTAACCTGGCCAATTTGGTTCCGAGCGGTTTACGGGGTGGGGTGTGTCCCCAAATGGAAAACCCCCTCCTTCCCGTACGTCTGAATGATTTTTTCCGGTCCCCCCCTTTTCGGCCAGGCCAGCTGAAAGGGTTAGCCAATTGAGATTAAAAACCCCCACACTCTACCTGTCCAGAACCCGGGAGTTTGGGGTGGGGTTTAATTTTTGGGGCGTTTGCAGTCTGCTACCTCGAAAAATTTAAAAAACAAGTGAAACTTTGGGGCTTAACCCTAAAGAGTTAAAATCCCGGAGCCCAGACCACAAAACCCCCCATTAATTTTGCGATCACAAGCTTATATACATTTTGGGAGCACCCAAAATCATCATAAGATAAAAAAAATTTTTAACAAAGTCCCCTTTTCGTTTTTGGTAAAAAGCAAGTTTTAAAATAGGGTTCCCCGTTTTTCAGAAAGCCCTTTTTGTAGATGGTAAACAAAACATTTTTCCAGCCTTTTCCCTTTAAGATGGGAAAAAACACATTGGGGCCCCTAAAGAGCACAACTTTCAAGTTAACCTTTTTTACAAAGTTTAAAAACCTGACTTTTGTCTGAAACATTTAATTTGGGATCTTTTGGTGGGGTTGTAGGTTAAACCCTGGTGCTGGTGTCCCCAAACCCCTATGTGGTCTCTATATGGTGGGTTTTTAGGTTAACCGAGCTGGTTTTCTAAACCCCTATTTTGGGGCTCTACATGGCGGTTTTTGTAGGTTTTCACCTGAGCTGGTAACTGAAAATCTAGTGGGCTTTTATATAGCATTGGGTTTTAGGTTAAACCTGAGCTGGTTTCCCCCCCCCACCCGTATGTGGGCCTTTTTAAGGTGGTGTTGTAAAGGGAATAAAATTTTAGCTATTTCTGACCATTAATGGGTCTCCCCATATGGCAGTGTTGTAGAAAATTTTACCTTTAGCTGGTGTCTTTACCCCCCTATTGGTCTCTATATGGTTGTGTTTTTAGGTTTTTAAACCCGAGCTGGTTCTGATCTCAGTGGTCCCGTATGGGGTGTTGTAGGTTTTAAACCCGAGCTGGCAACTCTCTATTGGTTACTATAGCATTGTTGTAGGTTATACCTGACTGGTTCCGACCTCTTTGGGTCTCATTGGTGGTGTTGTAGGTAATACTTAGCGGGTTTTACCACATGTGGTCTCTATATGGTGTGTTGTAAGTTTTTACCTGAGCTGGGGTCGACCATATGGGGGGACTATATTTTCATGTTGTAGTTATAACTGAGCTGGGTCGATCTCTTGTGGGCTCTGTATGGCGTGTTTTGGTTATACCCGAGCTGGTATTTGATCTTGTGGTCTATATATGATTTTTGTAGATTATACCCGGCTGGTGGACCCTATGTGGTCATTATAGATTTTTAGGTTTTTACCTGAGATGGCATCTGACCCCTATGTGGTCTATAAAGCATTTTGTAGGTTATCCCTGACTGGTGTCTGACCCTATGTGGCCTCTAAAAGGTGGGGTTGTAGGTAATACTTTTAGCTGGGGTCCCCGACCATAGTGGCTCTATTGGGGGTGTTGTAAAATTATACCTTACTTGTCGACCACTATGTGGTAAAAACTATTTGCAGTGGTGTAGGTTTTAACGAGCGCGTCGACCCTATATGGTATCTACTGTATAGGTGGGTTTTTAGAATACTTGATGGTGGTGACCACTAGTGGCCTATATGGAGGTGTTTTTAGGTTTACCTGACTGTTGTGTGACCACATGTCGTCTCTATATGGCAGGTTGTAGATTTTACCTGAGCTGGTGTCTGACCCTATGTGGTCTAATGAGTGTTGTAGGGTTTCCTGAGCTGGTTTTGACCTTATGTGGGCTCCATACGGGTGGTTTTTGTAAGTTTTTACCGGGGGCTGGTTCTGCCCCTATGTGATCCTATATGGGGGTGTATTTGTAGGTTTTTACCTGACGGTGTCCCGCCTCTATTGGTCTCTATATGGTGGTTTTGTAGTTATACCAACTGGGTCTACCCTATGTGGCCTCTATATGGGGGTGTTTAGGGAATACTTTTAGCGGTGTTGACCACTATGTGGTCTCATATGGGGGTTTGTAAGTTAACCTAGCTGTGTCTGCCCTCTATGTGATCTCTATTTGGCGGTTTGTAGGTTAACCCGACTGGTGTCTGACCTCTATTGTTTCTATATGACGTGTTTAGGTTATACCTAGCTGGGGGTCGCCCCCTTTTTGATCTCTAAAGGGGAGTGTTTTTAGATTATATTGAAATGGTGTCAACCTTTTGTTTCTCATATGTCGGTGTTGTAGGTTATACCCGACTGGTGTCTGACCTCTATGTGGTTCCCATAGGCGGGGTTGTAGGTTTTTACCTTTAGCGGTGTTTTACTTCTAGTGGTCTCTATAGGGGTTTTGTAGGTTTAAAAAGCTGGGATCGACCTCTATGTGGTCTCTTATCGGTGTTGTAGGTTTTTACCTGAGCTGCTGTCGGACCCATGTGGCCTCCAATGGGATTGTTGTAGGTTTACCCGAGGGTGCTGACCTCTTGTGGTCTCTTATGGGTTTTGTTGTAGGTTTTACCTGAGCTGGTGTCTGACCCCTTGGGTTCTATAGGTTTGGGGTTTTGGGGGTTTACCTGATGGGGTTTCTGACCTCATTGGGCTCCAAATGGGGTTTTGTAGGTTAACCTGAGCTGGTGTCTGCCCTCTATGTGTTCTATAAGGCGGTGTTGTAGGGTTTTTACCCGACTGGGTTTTTGACCCTCTATGGGTCTCCATATGGTGGTGTTGTAAGTTATACCTGATAGTGTTGCCCCTTTTGGATCTCTATATGGCGGTGTTGTAGTTATATGAGCTGGTGTTAACCTCTATGTGGTTTTCTATAGGTGGGTTTGGGATATACCTGAGTGGTTTGATCCTTTGTGGCCCCTATATGGAGGGTTTTAGGTTAAACCTGAGCTGATTCTGACCACTATGTGGGCTCATTGGCAATGTTGTAGATTATACCTGAGTGTGTTGACCACTTGTGGTCTCATATGGTGGGTTGTTTTGGTTATACCTGACTGGTGTTTATCTCATGTGGGCCTGTAAAGGGATGTTGTAGTTATACCTGACTGGGAATGACCTTTGTGGTCTATCATTAAAATTTTTGTAGGTTATACCTGAGCTGGTGTCTGCCTTATGTGTTCCCTTATAGTGTGTTGTAGGTAATACTTTAGCTGGTGTCTGACCATATGTGGGCTCTATAGGTGGTGTTTTTAAATATACCTGAGCTGGGGTCTGACCACTATGGGGTATCTATATGGGATGTTTAGGTTTACTAGCTGGGTTTTTACCTCTATGTGGCTATAATTTGCTTTTTTGTAGTTATACCTAGCTGGGGTTCTGACCTCTATTGGGCTATATATAGCTTGTTGTAGGTTATACCCGAGCTGGCATCTGACCTCTATGTTCCATATATAGCATTGTTGAGGTTAACCCGACGGCATCTCACCTCTATGGGTCTAATATAGCATTGTTGTGGGTTTTACCCAGCTGGTGTTACCCTATGGGTCCATTGTGGGGTTGTTTTACCGAGCTGGTTCTGATCAGAGTGGCCTTATATGGTGGTGTTGTAGGTAATACTCAGCTGGGTCTGCCACTATGTGGTTCTATATGGTGGGGTTCAATTACCCTTTGCTGGTGTCGACCACTATGTGGTATCTATATGGAGTGTTGTAGGTTAAAACTGAGCTGGTGTCCCGATTCTATTGGTCTCTGTAGGCAGGGTTTTAGGTTATACCTGCTGGTATGACCTCTATGTGGTCTATATATAGCATTGTTGTAGATTATACCTGAGCTGGTTCGGGCCCCTATTGGGCTATTATAGCTTGTTGTGGTTTTACCCGAGTGGGCTGACCTAGTGCTCTATATGGTGGTTTGTTTTTACGGTTCGCCGTATTTTTTTTTTGAGGTTTCTTGGGTGTCGACCCTATGTGGTTCTATTGGTGTTGTTGTAAGTTAACCTGAGCTGGGTTTACCACTATGTGGTAAATTTTTTGGCATGGGGTTTGGTTATAACCCGATGCGTCTGACCCCTATGTGGTATCTATATGGTGGTGTTGAGGGAATCTTTAGTGGTGGCTGACCACTATGTGGTTCTATATGGAGGGTTGTAGGTTATACCCAGCTGGGGGTGACCACTAATCCCCTTAAAATGGCGTGTTTTTAATTATACCCGAGTGGTGTCTGACCTCTATGTGGTATCTATATGGGGGTGTTGTAGGGTTTTACCTGAGCTGGGTCTAACCCCTATGTGGCTCTATTTAAGTTTGTAGGTTTTACCTAGGGTTTCTGACCTCTAGGGGGTCCCATTGGTGGTTTTTAAGTTATACCCGAGCTGGTTCTGCCCCTATGTGACTCTATATGGGGTGTTTAGGTTATCCCGAGCTGGTGTCGCCTTAGTGGTTTCATAGACGGGTTGTAGGTTATACCCGAGCTGGGGATCTGACCTCTATGTGGTCTCCATAAAAGGTGGTTTTGTAAGTTAAACCTAGCTGGTGTCTGCCCCCTATGTGATCTCTTTGGCGGTTTGTAGGTTTACCTGAGCGGGTCTGAACTCTATGTCGTTTCTATATGACGGTGTTGTAGGTTATACCTGAGCTGGTGTCTGCCCTCTATGTGATCTCTATATGGCAGTGTTGTAGATTATATTGAGCTGGTGTCTAACCTCTATGTTGTCTCTATATGTCGGTGTTGTAGGTTATACCTGAGGGTGTCTGACCCTCTATGGGGTCCCTATATGGCGGTGTTGTAGTTATACCCGAGCTGGTGCTGACTTCTTGTGGTCCTATTGGTGGGGTTATAGGTTATACCTGAGCTGGTAACTGACCTTTATGTGGTCTCTATATGCGGTGTTGAGGTTAACCGACTGCTGTCGGACCACATGTGGGCTCCCCTATGGGGGTTTTTGTAGGTTATACCCGACTGGTGTCTGACCCCTATGTGGTCCTATATGGTTTTGTTGTGGTTATACCTGATGGTGTTTACCTCTTGTGGGCCCATATGGGGGTTTTGTAGTTTATACCTACTGGGGTCTGCCCTCATGGATCCTATATGGCGGTGTTGTAAATTTTACCTGAGCTGTGTTGACCCTATGGGTTTCTATATGACGGGGTTGTAGGTTATACCTGAGCTGGTTTTGACCCTCTATGTGGTCTCCATATGGTGGGTTGTAAGTTATACCCGAGCTGGTGTCTGCCCCCTACTGATTCTTTGGCAGTGTTTTAGATTTTAAATTAGGGGTTCTAACCCCTATGTTTTTCTATAGTCGGGGTTTTAGGTTTTTCCCGAGCTGGTTCTAACCCCTATTGGTCTCATATGGTGGTTGTAGGGAAAACCTGACTGGTGTCTGATCACTATGTGCCTCTTATGGAGGTGTTGTAGGTTTTAACCCGAGCTGATTTGACCATTTGTGGGCTCTATTGGCTGTTGTGATTAATGAGTGGTGCTAACCCTATGTTGTCTCTATATGCGGTGTTGTAGGTTTACCTGAGTGGGTTAACCTTATGTGGTCTCTATAGGTGGTGTTGTAGGATATACCTAGTGGTGTCTGATCACTATTGGTTCTATAGGTGGTGTTTAGGTTTACCTGAGCGGTGTTGTCTCTATGGTCTTGTATGGGTGTTTTTGGGTTTTCCTGAGCTGGCAATGACCCTATGTGGTCTATCATAGCATTGTTGAGGTAATACTTCTGGTGTCTGACCACTATGTGGCTCTATATGGTGGTGTTGTAAGTTTTACCTGAGCTGGTGTCTGACCACTTGAGGTATCTATATGGCAAAGTTGTAGGTTTTTAAACCCGAGCTGGTATTTGACCTCATGTGGCTATATATAGCATTTTTGTGTTATACGGAGTGGTGTCTGACCTCTATGTGGCTATTAACATTGTTGTAGGTTTTAAACCCGCGGCATCTGACCTCATGTGTCTATATATAGATTTTTGTGGTTTTTACCTGAGCGGTGTCTGACCTCTTGTGGTCTTATAGGTGGTTTGTAGGTTTTTTACCCGAGCGTGTCTGACCCTATTGGCCTCTAATGTGGTTTGTAGGTAAACTTACTGGTGTCCCCGACCTCTATGTGGTCTCTATATGGTGGTTTGTAGGGTTTTATCGAGCTGGGGCTGACCAGTATTGGCCCCCTATAGGTGGGGGTTGAGGTAATACCTGACTGGGGCTGACCCCTATGTGGTCTCTATATGGTGGGGTTGTAAGTTTTAAAACCCGAGCTGGTATCTGACAACTATGTGGTTCTATATGGCAGTTTTTGTAATTTTTTACCTGAGCGGTATTGACCCTATGTGGGCTTAATACATTGTTGTAGGGTATACCGAGCTGGAAACTCCCTTATGGGTCATTATAGCAGTTGTGGTTAAACCTGAGCTGGCATCTCACCTCTTGTGGCTAATTTAAAACATTGTTGTAGGTATACCGAGCTGGTGTCTGACCTCTATGTGGCTCTATATGGTGGTTGTAGGTTTACCTGACTGGGGTTTTATCATATGTGGCCCCCTATATGGTGTGTTGTAGGGAAATACTTGACTGGGTTGACCCATGTGGTCCTATATGGTGGGTTTAAGTTAACCTTAGCTGATGTCGACCACTTTTTGTTTTTATATGGGAGTGTTTAGGTTTTACCTGAGCTGGTGTCTGATCTCTATGTGGCTCCAGGCAGTGTTGAGGTTATCCCTGAGGGTATCGACCTCTATGGGGTCTATAAAAGCATTTTTGTAAATTTACTGAGCTGGTATTGGGCCCTATGTGGTCTTAATAATTTTTTTAGGTTTACCCAGCTGGCATCTGACTTCTATGTGGTCTATTTTAAAACATTGTTTAGGGTTATACCCGAGCTGGTGTCGGACCCAGTGGTCTCTATATGGGGGTGTTGAGGGTTATACCTGAGCTGGTGCTGACCCCTATGTGGTACTATATGCAGTGTTGTAGGTTTTAAAGAGCTGGTGCTGATTCTAGTGGTCTCTGTATGGCTTGTTGTAGTTATACCTGACTGGGTCGATCTCTAGTGGTCTCTGTATTGGGGAGTGTTGTAGGTTATAATGGGGGTTTGATCTCTATTGGCCTGTAAGGCAGTGTTGTGGTATACCTGACTGGGATTGACCTCAGTGGTCTATATATAGCATTGTTGTGGGGATACCTGGCCCGGCATCTGACTTCTAGTGTTCTATATTAGCATTGTTGTGGTTATCCTGAGTGGTTCTGACCTCTAGTGGTCTTATTGGTGGTGTTGTAAGGTTTTTAAACCCGGCTGGTGTCTGACCATATGTGGGCCCTATATGGGGGTGTTTTTAGGTAATACTTGAGCTGGGGGTTTTGCCCCTATGTTCTCTATATGGGGGGTGTTGTAAGTTTTTCGGCTGGTTTTTGACCACTATTGGTTCTATATGGCATTTTTTAGGTTAAACTGAGCTTTTTCCCTTTTACCCAGGGCAAAAGGGGGGTGGGGGTAAAAATTTTTTGGTGGTGACCCACTTGTGGTTCTAAATTTGGGTGTTTAGGATTACCTGAGGGTGTTTGGTGCCCCCTATTCGTCTCTAATGGGCCCGTGTTTTAAGATTTTTAAAACCTGACTGGTTCTACCTCTATTTGGTCTCTATATGACGGTGTTTTAGGTTTTTACCTGGCTGGTTTCTGACCCCTATGTGGCTCCTTTTGGTGGTTTTTAAGTTTACCTGAGCTGGTGTCTGCCCTCTATAAACTTAATGGCAGTGTTTTGTAGGGTTATACCTGAGTGGTTGCTGACCTCTATGTGGGTTTTTTTTTTTGACGGGTTGTAGGTTAACCTGAGCTGGTTTCTGACCTCTAGTGGGTTCCCCTAATGTGGGGGTTTTTTGTTATACCTTAGTGGTGTCTACCCTCCTCTGTGATCTCATTGGGTGTTTATTATACCTGAGTGGTATTGACCTCTTTGTGGTCTCTATATGGCGGTTTTGTAGGTTTAAAACCCGAGCTCTGTCGGGCCCTTGTGGGCTCCATAGGCTTTTTTTGTAGTCAACCTGAGCTGGGGTTTTGACCCATTTGGGTTCTAATGGTTGTTTGTAGGTTATACTGAGCTGGTGTCTGCCTCTTGGGCTTTATGGTTTGTTGGAGGTTATAACTGAGCTGGTTTCTGACCCCTTGTGTCTCCATATGGTGGTTTTGTAGGTTAACCTGAGCTGTGTCTGCCCCATGGATCTCTATATGGGGGTGTTGTAGGTTTACTGAGCTGGGGTTTTGACCCTATGTGGGTTTTTTTTAAAACGGTGTTTTTGGTTTTACCCGAGCTGGTTTCTGACCTCTTGTGGTCCCCAAAGGGGTGTTGTAAGTTATACCCGAGCTGGTGTCTCCCCCTTTATTTTCTATATGGCAGTGTTTAGATTAAACTTAGCGGTTCTAAACCCCTATGTTGTCTCTATTGGCCATTTGTAGGTTTACCGAGCTGGTGTCTGACCTCTATGTGGTCTTTAGGCGGTGTTGTAGGTTTATACTGACTGCTGTCGGACCACTATGTGGGTCTCCATATGGGAGGTTGTAGGTTTACCTAGCTGGCTTGACCTCTATGTGGTCTCTTATGGGTTTTGTTGGGGGTTATATCTACTGGGGTTGACCAAAATAAAAAAAGTCAGTCCCGTTCACCACTGGATGCAAGGACCCTCCACCATGGGGAGACAGTAGCACAATGTAGAAAATGGTCCACACCCGAAAAAGGGAGTAAAAATCCAAAATTTTTTTGAAAAAAATGAAAACTGCGGAAGCAAGCCAAAATACATGATCACAATGACACTCTTATATAAAAATAAAATAAGCATAAATGACACTCACCCTTTAGAGAGAGAAGCAATGCCAAACAAACTAGACATCCGGGGGGGTGCCACCGCCATTTTAATGATCGCGCCACTGCGTGTATCACTACCCTCCCAGAGTGACTGGGGACCCTCAATGGGGTTAGATTTTATATCCACTTCCTCACCCCTTTACCAAGACGAATCAAAACAATAAATGACCCCAAACAGTTCCACCCCCCCAAAAAAAACACGCGCCACCACCCCCCTTCAATAATCCCAAAAAGGGAACAGCCGGAAGGAAACTGATTCCTAACAGATATTCTAAAAAAACACGTAAAAAAAAACTCAACCCCGCTTCCCGAACTACCAAAAAAAAAATACATCCCTTCAAGGAAATGGATCCGTGGGGCAACAAGAAAAGTATTATGATAATTTAATTTTTAAAATGATTTTTAGTGCTTCATAAACAAAATATGATAACAATAACAATGACATCACATCAACAGTTTTTAAAAATAAAAAGGGAGAAAGAGAAGAATTCACACTTCAGATGTTTCAGATCAGGTCCCGAGGGGGAAGGGTGGAAAAAGGGACACAGCTCAATCCAGGGTTTACCCCCAGCATGAACACAGACTAGAGGGGGCCTATGTTTTTAGGGCCAAACCCCTGTCCAGGCTCTCCTCCTTTCTCTAACCCCCACCCTTTTTCTTTT
>JAODAL010040445.1:0-36912 GCA_025379985.1 Phyllomedusa bahiana
TCCTACCCCTATGGACCGCACACACTGGGGACAGAACAGGAAGGGCTGTTCTATGTAAAACTAGGTCATGTGATTTTTCCAGCCAATCGTAACATAAACAACCCAGTCATGACGTCGCAAAACAGCTCACCCTGCTTTATTCTCTAAGCTGATTTGCTGGCCGCCAAAATGAGAGGTAGCGCTGAAAATGGCGCGATATTAATAGATTATGCACAGATTTTAACCTAAATTATCACGTGATCTAAAAAATCCGATCAACATAAAAACCGTGCCCGATTTCAACTTTGTCGATAATAAATCGCTCAACACTAGTTACCACGAATCTTCATGAACTTTGGCTTCATTCAGAACCAAATTTTTCCTGAAATTCTAAATGAATTCAAATTCATTAGAATCGTTTCGGTCATTCCTACTCATGCTTTTGAAAAGGACTCTGGTTTGGCTAGCAGAAGATAATTTCGTTTCTGCTGGAGGAGAGCTAATTTGCATTCTTTTTTTTCCCAGGAAAACTGAAGAGCATTTAGGCTATGTCTACACAGCACTGGATTCAGTATTTAGAATCCACTGAAAATCAAACTGTACCCAGCGCTGTCTAGACCTCAATAGAAATTCCATCCTTAGTCAACACAGCACTAGTGTTCTACTAAAGCCTGGCCGGCTGGCAGAAGAAAGATCTCTCTTCTCGCAGCTTCCCATCAGTCTCCTGTAGCTTAAATGTCCAGCCAGCTTTGGACCACAAGATGCAGCCCCATTTTTCAAATCTGACATATGTCAATTTATGTTGAAATAACTTTTTAATACTTTTACCTATCCAAGGGATTTATAGATTGCGTTCTTGTTCTTGAGGTTAGTAAGAAACTTATGTCCATACAGTCCTTTTTTATTTGTGAAAAATATCAAAAAGCTTTGAAAATTTGGAAATTTAGCAATTTTCAAAGTAAAAAAAATTTCTCCAAGACAAATAGTTATACCACACAAAATTGGTTATAACTAACATCTACCATATGTCTGTATGTGAATCTGTGTGAGGGCTAGACTTTTGTAGGCTAAAAAGTAGGTTTATCAGTACCATTTTTGGAAAGATGCTTTATGATCACTTTATATCCCAATATCTTAGGTCAAATGACCAAAAACTAGTATGTGCTGAGGATTTTTTTCTACAGTGTTTACCGTGTGGGACAAATAATGTTATATTTTAACCTCATAAGGATGCATACTATTTTGGCCTAAAAGATGAAGCCCCTTTTTTCAAATCTAATATGTCACTTTATGTGAGAATAACTTTTTGATGCTTTTACTTATCCAAATGAATCTTAGTGACCCTTTATTTAAACACATTCATGGTAAATTTTGGTTGATACATTTTGTACTTATTTGATAAAAAAATAAAAAAAAATAAAAAGTCAGAATTTGAAATGTTCAGTTTGTAAGACAGATATTCATACCACACAAAATAGTTAGTATTTAACATTTACTTTATGTCAGCATCGTATGTGAAGTGACCTTTTCATTTTTAAGACATTAGAAATCTTAGTAGCAATTTTTCAAATTTTCAAAAGAATTTCCAAAGCAGATATTTTAGAGACCAGATCAGTTTTCACATGACTGTATGACTGAGGGATCTGTATGTTAGAAACTCACATAAATAACCCCATTTTAGAAAAAACTAGACGTTTATTTCCTGTTTATGTGTTGTCATAGCAATTAAAGCAAGATGGAGGTAAAATAAAAAAAAACTCCTTCAGATTTTACATTCTTATATATTTGATTCTGGAACACAGTAAATGTTAACAGAAAAAGGCAACTCAATATTTATTCCCCTGAGTCTTGGAAATATCACACATGTTGGCATAATGTCCTACCTGGTTCATGCATTGGATTAAGAAATAAAGGAGCATCCAGTAGATAATTAGGCTGCTTCCTTTTTAGGATGTTTATTAGGTACCATTTCAGGTTTGCAGAGGTCTTAAAGGGGATTTCCCATCTGGATGTTTCAGAGTTTGTTTTCTACAGCCAGCTTCAGACTCCCACTTCCATTTTAGGCTGTGGGTGGTTCTACAGCAGTGACTGACATATCTGCTCTGCTATTCCTAGCTGAGCATGTTAGAGGGACATTGGTGATGGAGACGTTTTAATAGCAGACCAGAAGGCAACAGAGCTCTAAAGGGTTATCATTTGCCAAGAACAAAGATAAAAAAAACTCCTGTGCTGCTAATAAGATACAGCAGGTGGTGACGTTATCAACCCAGCCAGGGCTGGTAGAGCAGAGAGAGGTGGTTGGCAGCCTAGGAAACCTTCTGTATGCAAGTAAGAGATAAGAACTGCTCTAATTCTGAAAGGAAGCAACATCAGAACAACAATGCATTTGGTAATAATCTATTTACTTTTGCCTGTTTAAAGTTACTCAATTTGATGAGAGTACCCCTTTCAAAGCATCTCAAAATGACCATATTTGAGAACCTACCTATACCCGTCAAGGAATTCATCAAGGGTTGTAATGAGTTTTTTTACCCTACAGATACTTCATACTGTAGAATATAGTAGATTTTAGTCATGAAAATATAAATTTTTTTATGATGTACACAATGGGATATAAATGATATTAAAGAGCTTGTCTCACTACTAGTGATGAACGAACCCTAAAAAATTCGAGTTCGAGTCGAACCGTGAACTTTGGGAAATTCGGTTTAATGTTCTAGTCTAACTTCAAACCCCATTAAAGTCAATGGGAGAAGATGTTCAGGTTAATTTTTATACCTATACAGGTGTGGAGAAGGTGGAATTAGATCCAGAAGCATAAACTGGATACGTGGAACAACTTAGTGAAGAAAATTTGGCTCTAAGAGTGACAGAAAAAACTTGAGAGGCTAAAATAATTCATTCCTTTCAATAGCTAACTGAAAAGATGAGGACAGCATAGCTATAAGAGTTGCAGCGGTAGCAGCTGCTAAGGGGCCCCTTTGATGCATAAGAAGACACCGGTATTTGAAATGGCACATGGTAACTGGCAGGAGCCCCATTTCACTTTTTGCACCAAGGCCCAAGAACTTCAAGTTAGGCCTATGCAGGATGGACTAGATTAGACGACAGTGCCATTGGTGGCAGTGAGAACATGCCAATAGGGAACAGCGAGGTTCCGGTTCGACAAGATTAGACGGTAGTACCATTAGTGGCAACAAGAACATGGCAGTGGAACAGCGAGGTTCCGGTTTGAATACATTAGGCGGCAGTACCATTGGTGGCAGCGAGAACATGCCAATGAGGAACATGGAGGTTCTGGTTCGACTGGATTCGATTTCCTACAGCAGCCCGCTTCTGGTACAGGTGTGGAAGATAAGGGGAAACGCTTTACCCCCGCCATTCAAAGCTAAAAGCCTGAATTCGGATTGCCCGGGCTTTTTGGCTTTGGAAATGATGCCCTTTTCCCCCTGGTGGACCAGATGGGTCCCCACGTATCGCTCTTGCCGCCCCTACCCGAGCCCAAATAGGGTTTTTTTTCCAGAAAAGCCATCCCTGCCCTGGCCCCACGTTTTCATCTAAAATATCAAGACGTTGTCGCATCGTGTCCCGGGAAAGTCCCTTTTTACCCCCCCGTCATGGCTAGTAAGCACGCCCAAGGGGCCCTATATCTCTGTGACAGCTCCTGGGGGAGCTGGGGGAGATGTCTCTCGTGATGACGGTGGCTCTAAGGGGCTCTTCAAAACCCCAGGGATGGGGCAGGGTTTTTTTCCCCGGATCCATGTATACATAGTGCCAGAGAAAACCGGGCCCTTTGAAATTGATATGTTTTGGAGACTGCAAAACATGGGCAAGAGCTGTGGAGGCTTGCGCAATGAGACTGAGCGGTGGTGGGTGACAAGAAAATTGTGCCAGGGAAGGTGGTGGCGATAACGGGCGAAAAACTCCCGGCCACCTTAAGATGGTGGTGGAGACATCCCTTGCCCGGCAAGTCATGAACCTCATGTCCAAAAATTTTTTAAAGCGCTACCCCGGTTCGATGCCTGTTGAGGAAGGCTCGAGGTCTGAGCCCCCACTTCCCCCCGTTCGCACCCTGCTTCGTCCCGGGTTGCTCCGTTACAGCCATCAGTTGGCTCCTGTCAACCCCTCATTGTTGAGTTTGGGAAATTCACCCTCCAATGTTCCAGCAATTGTGGCGCAGGCAAGCCATTGTGTACGAAGTGACACATGGCCTGACAAGCAGCGGTGCGGACTCCCCGGGGTTGGGGCCCCGAGAGTGCAGAGGTGAAAGAGCCTGAAAATCCTTGCGAGTTTTTAAGAACCACCAAAATGGTCGTCGGGCAATGCTCCTTTTCAGCATGAGATTTTTGGTGACTTATTTTGGCAAGTGTTGGACACTCTGAAACGCAGGGGCCACCAGCGACGGAGGATGAGACGGCAAGATGCAAACACAGGTTTTTCTTCGTCGAATCCCAAAGGCCCCAAAAGTTTTACAAAATTTTTGGTCTTCATTAAGCGGTGGTTCGGGGTCCAGGGCTAGGCAAGGCGGCGCCTCAGCTCTCAGGGTAATCATTGAGGAATCAGGGCTGTGTTAAGCTGAGGCGGGGGAAATGGTGGAGGAGGATGAGGTTTTTTGACACCGACATTACCCAAAGTCCCTGCCCTTGGAAGAGGTTGGCAGGATTTGGGCAGAGGAAAAGTGAGGAAATCAGTTTGCTGGCCCCTCGACCCCCAGGCTTTGGAAATCAAGGGTCTACTGAGTTTTTTGGATGCTCATTTCCTCCAACATGATCTCGCATCAAGGCCATCAAAAGAAAACAGCTTGGGGGCCCGCCCCTGACCCCGGGAAAAAAAAGCGAAACCAGACTTTCCTTCCACCCACCCAAAAATTTAGAGTAAAATGCAGGGTTTGGAGAAAGTCTTGATCAATGAAGACATTGTTGCGTCTGCTTCACGTTCTCAAATTTCAGGTGGAACAACGTCGCAACATGAAGGTTTTGAGGCCAATAGCCCTGGCAGCCCGCAGCAGCTGGGGATGTGGGAGAAGCAAATGGGTGCCTTGGAAAACCTATTTACCACCCCACCAATGCCTGTAATGCAGGGCACCTAGACACACAGGGGGACCGGCTTAAGATCATGGTCCAAGCTATTCGGTCAATACCAATGTTTTTTGGACATGTTCTGGACCCAATCAACTTCTGGGTGCCAAAATGGATAAAGGGCCCCCGAGTTTGCTCTCATGCCATATAGGGGGTTGTCCAAACCCAGCGGGCGAAAACTTATTTGAGCGAATTTCGAAAAAAGCTGGGGGGAGTAAATTAAAGACAAACACACCCGGGTTTGCACCGATAATGTGGATCTTTTGGAACTTTCATCAAGATAAATTCAGGCGGGGGATCTCTGTGATGTTGGGGCCCCCAAATGCGGGTCACTGATTAGTTGCCGGTCTACTTCCCATTCCTCTTCCAAGGGGAAAAGGGCCCCCTTTTAAAAAAAAATTTTTTTAAAAGATATTTCTTACTGCAATTTTTTTTTCGGAGTGCCCCAAAAAAGGTTTATTTTTTGCTTTTGTGGGTTTGGGGAATTTTAAAAGGGCCCCAAATTTTAAACCCGGGTTTTTTTTTAAAAAAAAAATTCCCTTTATACTTCCTTCATCTGAAAAATTTTTAAGCACTGTCAATGGTTTTAGGGTCCCTGGTAAATATGAGTTACAGATAATTCCCAAAGGGGGTTTGGAAGAGAAAATGTGGGGTTTTAAGTGGCATTTCTAAAACCCCACAAATTTTTTAAAAGTGGCTGAGAAGTCCCTTTTTATAATTTTTTTGGGGCTTTTTCCTGTGAAAATACAGCCCCATATTTTTTTGGGTCTTTATAAAAAATTGGTTTCTAAAAAAAAGAAAAAAATTTTTTTTTTTTTTCACAATTGTCAACATTGACGAAGGGTCATGTTTTGAATTTTGGGGGGCATGGTGCTGGAAAACAGCTATATTTTAAGGTCCTATGTAAAAAATGTGGTTTAAAAGACTTTTGTTTTTCACAATTGTCAACTGGCTTAAGGGTTGTTTTAAATTTTAGGGCATGGTGCTGAAAAAACAGGAATAGGTAGGACACTTTTAAAAAAAGGACCATTTTGAAAAAGACTTGTTTTAACTAGCTAGCAATCCCTGTAGTGAGACAACCCCCTTTAATATAATTAAAAAAGAGAAAAAAAGACGTGGGGAATTTCCCTCCCTTTTTTTAAAAAAAAATTTCTAGAATTAAACTACTAAAAATTCATTACAAAATAGTTTTTAAAAATATTCCTCGAATTGTACAAGGGGGGTACAGGAAGATTTTAAAAGATGTAGGGTTTTTCAGTGGACATGGAGTTGGGGCACATTCGCCACCCCCAAAAAAAAAGACAAATTTTTTAGCACCCTTGAGTAAAAGACAAAAAGAAAAGCCAAGAAAAAGGGGCCTGGTGAAAGGACGCAAACCCCCAGCATTTCTAAAAAAGCTCAATTGGGGCCCCCTCATATGGGGGGCAACACTCTCTGAGGCAAAAAAATTTCTCAAAGGGCTACCCCGGTCTTGACTGTGTACTGAGGAAGGCTGGAGGTCTTACCTCCACTTCCACTTCCCCCTCTGCTTCAGCATGACTTTTTCGTTGCTGCGTCATAAGTGCTTTTTGCCGGTTTTAAATAATGAGGACACCACCGGGCTCTCACCGCACTCACTAAACTTCGACCCTGCTAGCTGAATCGGGTTTTAAAAGTGACGGAACTACCCCTGGGCTCTCCCACCCCCACTGTATGTCGGGCCCTGGCAGCTGAACCTCCATGTTAACAATGCTGATGCAGCATGGCTCTCACTGTTAGGGGAAATCGGGAGAGTTTCAAATTTTCTGAAAAAACTTTTTGAAAAAATGATTATTTTGAGGTTAAGTAGTGTCAAAAGGCTCCAGGGCTGGACACAAATTGCGCAATTTGGGTTTAAATTTTTCTGGGGCTGGAGTACTATTGGTTGCATCACTGACCCCAGGGAGTCTGTCCCTAATCAGAAGAAGGTTTTTTGGAGGAAAAAATGAAACCCTTTTAAATTTAAATTTGGTAATCACTCTCAAAGCCGGGGGGCAAATGTCTTCTTCTAAAAAGGGGTTTTGGGGGGATATTGGAATTTTTATTTTTTATGGGGTGTGCGAACAAATTTAAACACAACTACCGTGTAAAAAATACCCTTTTAAACTGCTCGGACCTCCCACACTCCCCTTTTCCTGTGCCAAAAAAAAAATTTTACCCCCTCACTCCACTTTAAACCCAACCCAAAACCTGTTTTGACACCTTCCACCCCTCCCACCCCAAAAACTCAGGCCCCGGGGTCACTCCCCCTGTGCTAAGCCCTCCCCACTCCTTCAAGAGAAAATTGACAGAAACCGCAAAACCATCACAATCCCCAAATAACACCCCCCTGTCCCTCCCCGCACGCCTCTAACGCACCAGCCCTTACCCGAGACAAAGAAGAAGGTGTCCGGGCTTCTCCTATTGATCGCCCCATAAATCTTAGTGCCCCCATTCCCCCCGCCTTCCCCGCCCCCTTTTCTCCAGCTTCCCCACCTCACACAATCTGAACCTCTCTCTCCCCACTGGGATCTTTCCATTTCCTTAAACACCTTTTAAAAAAACCCCCTTACAAAAAAAAACCCTCTCGGACCCTTTCCCTGCGCTGTCAACACCGACCATTTCTAAACCTGCGCTTCATCTCCAAACCTTAAACGTTTGGGCCACTCTCGCCTGACCCGCAAATTCTCGCTAATCTCTTTAGACCCCTGCAATCCGGTTTCAGCACCCTACACTCCCGAAACTGCTCTTACTAAATTTTCAAATATTCCTGCAGCAAAACCTCAGGGAAACCCTACTAATTCGCTTTTCTGGACTCTCTGCAGCATTGACATGTTGATCACCACCTCCTCCTCATTATCCACGCCATCGGTATCCAGGACACCGCTTCATTTGGGTTCTTTTCCCAACCTCTTTTCCCGCTCCTTCAGTGTTCATTATCCGGTTTACCTCCTCTCCTCTTCCCCTTTGCTGTCGGGGGGTTTCCTCAGGACCGTTCTTGGCCCCTCTCCTTTTTCACTCACACAGCCCCCCTTGGACAAACATCATAATTTTTGGGTTCCAGTACCTCTCTACGCGATGATTCCCAAATATACACTTCCCCCCCAGACATCATCCTGGCCTGCTACAATACACCCGTATTGTCTTTCCCCTGTCTCTGACTCATGTCCCCTCTTAATTTAAACTAAAATTTACTAAAAAAAACTTCTGTCTCCCCCATCTACTAACCGACCCCACCCGCTATTTTTTCCCCTTCGTGGTGGGACCACCAAAAATCCAGGGAGGCCCGCTGTTGGGGGTTATATTTTAAATTTGATCTGACCTTCACCCCCTATACCAATCCCTTCCCGCCCCTTCACCCGCACCTCAAAAACACTCCAAATCCGTCCATTTTCTCACTGTGGAAAACAACCAAACTCTCATTTTGCTCTTATTCATTCTTGTCTTGACTACTGTAACCCCCCTACTTGTTGGTCTTCCTCTCTGAAACCTCCCCCTCCAATCTGTCCTGAATGCAGCACCAGGCTTGTCTTTTTTCCAGCCGAAAATAGCCTCTACCCCGGGGAGTCCTGCACTGGCCCAATTCAGACAGAAAACAAAATTAAAATCATCACTTCCACATAAGGCTCTCCCCATGCTGCACCCCCATACATCTCCTCCCTTATCTTGTTACCACCCCCCCCGCTCTCTCCCCTCTGCTACATCTAAAACTAACACCTTTACTCACCAACCTTCCTGCCTGTCTCCAAGATTGCATGTATTGCACAGTTCCCCGGAACATGTTACCCCCCTTGATCAGGCCACTCACAACCCCACATTTTAATTTTCGCTCGAAAAAAAATCATCTTCTTAGACAAGCTATCAAGATCCCCAATTGTTTAAAACCCCCCAAACTGTCACACATTCATCATTCCTCACTTTGGCTCCCACAGGCACCATCTGTATAAGATGTTTTGGGATGGCAGGTTCATCCATTTTTATGATACTACCCCATATTTAGTAAATGGTGGTCCTTGTAAAACCCGCATTGTCACCCGTTGTTTCACCCATACACCCTAATAGATTGTAAGCTCTTGCGAGTAGGGCCCTCGCACCTCGTGTCTCATTTGTCAGTAGCTTTTATATAATGTAATGTCTGGTTTGTCTGTGCTTATTCACTCTATATTGTAAAGTGCTGCGGAATATGTTGGCGCTATATAAACAAAGATTATTATTATTATTATTATTATTATTAGGGAGGGGTGTATGTTGTATGTTATCACACTTGAAAAAAAGCAAAATGATAATAATGTAAAACTATAAATAAAACTTCCCTAAATAAATTCTGTAAACAAATGTCAGTTACCAAAAAATATACTAAATAACAGTCACTGTACAAAATGGCATAGTGCCACTCTGTGATCTGTGGGTCAAACAGGTTTGGGTGTCATGCTGTGCTACAGGACAGATATAGTCATTGTCCAGTTCAACTAAAATGGTGGTTCAAAGACTACTTTCTTCCGGGTCTGTGGGTCAGGCAGGTTTAGGGTTCATGCCCGGGCTCTCACCGCACCCACTATAACTCCGGCCCTGCTAGCTGAACCTGCGTGTTAATAGATGACGGACGCCAGCCTTGGCTCTCACCGCACCACTGTAAGTCCGGCCCTGCCAGCTGAACCTCCGTGATCCACGTTTACAGCCTCACCCGCCTTGATCAGTAATTTCCTTCAACCCACAAGACAGTAGAATGCAGGATTTTCAGACAGACCTCGTTGACCTACTGAGGACATCTGTTTCGTTTGCTTCACATTTTAATGTCATGGTTGAAAAATGTCACCAGTAGAATGGCAAGTACCTCTAGCAGCAGCAGTATTGGAAAACTATATTTTTTCAATATAGTTTATTTCTTATTGCGAAATTTTCTGCTGATGGTCCATAACGGCACCTGTGCGGGTTTTTGGGTCATGCTGCGGTCCAGGACAGGGATAGTCAATGTCCAGTTCAACTAAGATGGTGGTTCGAAGACTACTTGTTCCGGCACTTTTTAATCTGTGGGTCATGCAGGTTTGAGGGTCATGCTGTGGTCCAGGACAGGTATAGTCAACGTCCAGTTCAACTAAAATGGTGGTTCAAAGACTACTTTCTTCCAGCACTTTTGAATCTATGGGTCATGCATGTTTACGAGTCATGCTGTGGTAAAGTACAGGTATAGTCAATGTCCAGTTCAAATAAAATGGTGGTTCAAATACTACTTTCTTCCGGCACTTTTGAATATGTGGGTCATGCATGTTTACGGGTCATGCTGTGGTAAAGGACAGGTATAGTCAATGTCGAGTTCAAATAAAATGGTGGTTCAAATACTACTTTCTTCCGGCACTTTTTAATCTGTGGGTCATGCAGGTTTGAGGGTCATGCTTTGGTCCAGGACAGTTATAATCAATGTCCAGTTCAACTAAAATGGTGGTTCAAAGGACTACTTTCTTCCGGCACTTTTTTAATCTGTGGGTCCATGCAGGTTTGGGGGTCATGCTGTGGTCAAGGACAGGGATAGCCCAATGCCAGTTCAACTAAAATGGTGTTCAAAGACCCCTTTTTTTCAGGCACTTTTTAATCTGGGGGTCCTTGTAGTTTGAGGTTCATGCTTTTGGTCCGGGACAAGGATAGTCAATGTCCAGTTCAACTAAAATGGTGACTCAAAGACTACTTTCTTCCGGTACTTTTTAATCTGTGGGTCATGCAGGTTTGAGGGTCATGCTGCGGTCTAAGACAGGTATAGTCAATGTCCAGTTCAACTAAAATAGTGGTAAAAAAACTACTTTCTTCCGGCACTTTTGAATCTGTGGGTCATGCAGGTTTGAGGGTCATGCTGTGGTCCAGGACAGGTATAGTCAAATTCCAGTTCAACTAAAATGTTGGTTCAAAGACTACTTTCTACCGCCAATTTTTAAACTGTAGAACATGCAGGTTTGAGGGTCATGCTGCGGTAACAGGCAATAGAAGCCCAATGTCCACTTCACTAAAATGCTGGTTCAAATAATACTTTCTTCCGGCACTTTTTATTCTGAGAGTCCACAAGGGCATCTGTGTGGATTTTGGGGTCATGCTGCAATAAAGGACAGGGATAGTCAATGTCCATTTCACTAAAATAGTGGTTCAAATACTTGTTTCTTCCGGCACTTTTTATTTTGAGGGTCCATCAAGGACATCTTTACTGGTTTTTGGGTCATGCCGCTGTAAAAGAAACCAATAGTAAAGGTCTTAACGAAAAAAGCGTATTTCCCACGCTTCAAGGCCATCAAAATTAACAGCGGTTACTGGGTGTCCACCCTCCTTGATCCAGATTCCAAATAAAAAATTAGCAATTTCCTTCCTCCCACACAAATTGACAGTAGAATGCAGGAATTTGAGAGGGCCGGATGACGATCTGGACCCCCTAGGGCTCTGCCAGCTGAACCTCCGCGTTCCCGGTTGCTGCCACCACATATGTGACGAGATGTTGGTCCCTTTTGCAAAAAGTGATAGGGGTCTCCTGTCAGTTGCCATATGCCATTTCCAATACCAGTGTCTTGTTTTGTGTGAAAGGGGCCCCTTTGCTGCTGCTACCGCTATACCCGCTTTGGCTACGCCGTCCTCATATTTTCGGTTAACCATTGAACATAATGAATTATTTTAGCCTATGAATTTTTTCTGTGACATTTATAACCTAATTGTCTTGCCTAAGATATAGCACATATCCAATTTATTGTTTTGAATGTTAATTCCAGCTTCTTCTCACCTGTTTGGGTGTAAGAATGAAGCTGTTGTTCCTCTCTAGTGTTGAGCGATTTTTATCGACAAAGTTAAAATCGGCACGGTTTTTTATGTTGATCGGATTTTTTCGATCACGCGATAATTTAGGTGAAACCCTGTGCATAATCTAATTAAAATCGCGCCATTTTCAGCGCTTCCTTTCATTTTGGCGGCCAGAAAAATCAGCTTAGAGAATAGAGCAGATGAGCTGTGTGTGCGACGTCATGACTGGGATGTGTATGGTTGCGTTTTGGCTAGAAAAATCACATGACCTCGTTCAAACATAGAACAGCCCTTCCGTTCAGCATCAGTGTGTGTCAGTGTCCCTTTAGGAGTAGGACGTGCGCTCAGTCTCTGTCCAAACAGCTCAGCGAAATTGTTCTATTTGTTCAGACAGACAGCTATGCTTTTAGAACATAGGTAGATTAGAGATTTGCAGATTTTAGGTACTTAGGCTGAGAATTTTAAAGGAGCATCTAGCACTGTAAAGTCACTGGGGCAGTGGGGGAGGGGCCGCGGGCGAACACAGACAAGCTCTTTAAAAAATAGTGGATATTGTGCAGCCCAGACTTTGTTTAGACATTGCATTGCAATGGCTTTTTAAATTAACAGTTTCGGTGAAATATTACTTTGTATGTTGGGCAGCCTGAACTTATATTAGGATACAGATCTTTTATAGTAACTGCAGGTGTATTTGATAGGTGCAAAACTCCACTTTTATCATCCGTATACATTTCAGATAGGTGTTTTGTCACTCTGGCCCAGGCTAGCTTTATTGATAGAGGCACCTTGCGCTTAAATTTGAATACAGTAATTTTGAAGTCACCGCAGGTCTATTTGCTAGGTGCAACCCTCCACTTATATTATCCGTATACATTTCAGATAGGTGTTTTTTCACTTTGATGCAGGCCAGCTTCGTTCATATTGATAAAGTTGAATACAGCAATGTTGTAGTCACTGCCGGTGTATTTGTTAGGTGCAAAAAATACCTTTTATTATCCGTATACATTTCAGATAGGTGTTTTTTCACTTTTGGGCAGGCCAGCTTTGTTGATAGAGGCACCTTTCACTTAAATTTGAATACAGCAAATTTTGTAGTCACCGCCGTGTATTTGATAGGTGCAAAAAATACCTTTTATTATCCGTATACATTTCAGAAGGTGTTTTTTTTACTTTGGCGCAGGCCACTTCGTTTATATTGTTAAATTTGAATACAGCAATTTTGTAGTCACTGCCGGTGTATTTGATAGGTGCAAAAAAAAACCTTTTATTATCCGTATACATTTCAGATATGTTTTTTTTCACTTTGACGCAGGCCAGCTTCGTTCATATTGTTAAATTTGAATACAGCAATTTTTTAGTCACTACCTGTGTATTTGATAGGTGCAAAAAATATCTTTTATTATCCGTATACATTTCATATAGGTGTTTTTTCACTTTGACGCAGGCCAGCTTTGTTGATAAGAGGCACCATTGCATTTAAAAATTTGAATCAGCAATTGTATTTTGATTGAGGGATTTGAGAATAGCTGGATTTGCCGTCTTTTAATAAGAGACTCCAAAACTATTCCATACCTTCTCAAATTTTATCTTGGTGAACATGAGCAAATGCAGGTGTAAGCGAGCAAAGAGGGGGGTAGGACATGGGGGTAGAGGTACGAGAGAAGGTGCTCCTTCCAGTACTGGCGACAAAAACGCATGCCAGCGGATCGTCGGTTGCAGGACCGTCAGGCCTTTTCCATCGCGGGAAACCAGGGCCCTGTAATCTTAGAAACCCGAACAGCGTCGCCAATCTTTTTTCTCAGTGGTTAATGCAACCTGCATCCAGCAGTCTTATCTCCTCGTCCTCCCAGTCACGGCCACAAATGTCGTCGTTAGCATCCGTCCAACATGAAGCGAAGGCAGCCCAAAGGTCAACTCGTGTACCCACCACTATGGATAATCCATTTTCTGAAGACCTCTTTATGACAAAATCGGCTGGGTCAAAGGCATGTTCAAAGATCAAGAGGCCAAAGAGGATGATTTTGTCTGCACTGACGCCCAGTTACTGATGCCATCAGAGGAGGAGAAGGATGCCGGTCAATCTGCAAAAATCCCGGGCGGTCGGCAACGCCTTGCAGTGCCTCTTGCTGGTAGCCCGCAGCTCCTGGATGCAGAAAGTCAGGACGACCAAGTCCCTGGGGTTTGATGATGATGATGATGACGACATTGCGGATCCATCGTGGTCTTTTCAGCAGAATTTGCTTGCGAGCGCTTCATCACTTGACGAGGAGGAAGACGATGGGGTAGTGTCAATACGGGTCCCGTCTCAAAAAGGGAGAGGGCGGTCGCAGAACTCCGCTGATATGATTCCGCCAGCCACGGTCAGCGGAAACCCCGCTCCTTGCTTATCGCCGTCAAAAAGGTCCAGGACCTCTCAAGCTTTGGCCTTCTTTGAGCAAGCCTCTGATTCACCCAGCGATGTCATATGCCGCCTTTGCCGTAAACGCATCAGTAAAAGCAAGAATCTTAGGTGTTTAACCACCACCAACATGTCTAGTCACATGCAGCGAATGCATGACTTGAAATGGAGGCAACATTTGGCCAACAAAGGCCCCACCGATGCCAGGCTTCCAACCATTTGTCACACCTCTGTCTCTGCCTCCTCCTCCTCCGCCACCACCAACTTTCCCCCCAGCTCCCCCATGTCTCTCAGAGTCATGATCAGGGATCAGCTTCCGCTTCAGCCTCCACCGTCGCGTGAGTACCACCAGCACCACCAGAGACCCATCCTACCCCTTATCCTTCCGCCAGTTTGACGACCTGCACGCCGTACAGTGGTCAGTCTAGCAGCCAGCCTCTGTCTTCCAGGTTTGGGAGCAGAAAGAAACACTTTAACCTAAACCAATCCCAAAGCCAAAACCCTGAATTGTCAGCATTGCCAGCTTTTGGCCTTGGAAATGTTGCCTTTCCGTCGGGTGGACACAGATGGGTTCCCCCACTCATGGCCCTTGCCTGCCCCCAATACCAATGCCGAGCAGGAAATTCTTTGCCAGAAAAGCCGTCCCTGCCCTGGCCAGCCACGGGGTCATCTAAAATTTCAAGCGCGTTGTCCGCATCTTTGTCCGGCAAAGTCCATCTCACCACCGACACATGGACAAAGTAAGCACGGCCAAGGCCGCTAATATCTCTGTGAAAAGCTAAACTGGTGAGCTGGGTGGATGTCTCTGGTGGTGACGGTGGCTCTCAGGCTCGGCGCACGCTCTTCAAAACCACAGAGATGGTGCAGGGCTATTTCCCACAAGGTCCTCTGTTGGCATCACGTGCCCAGAGAAACCAGGCCGTGTTGAAATTAATCTGTCTTGGAGACCGTCCACACACAGGTCAGGAGCTGTGGACGGCTCTCCGAAACGAGACCGAGCGCTGGCTGGTGACAAGAACCTTGTGCCAGGCAAGGTGTTGGCAATAACGGTGAAATCTGCTGCAGCCCTTAAGATGGGTAGGCGGGAAACACATCCCTTGCCTGGCACATGTCATGAACCTCGCCCGTCCAGAAATTTCTAAAGCGCTACCCGGGTTCTGGACTGCCTGCTGAGGAAGGCTCGAGGTCTGAGTTCGCACTTCCGCCGTTCGCACCCTGCTTCGTCCCGCCTGGCTGCGTTGCAGCGTCAGCTCGGCCTCCTCATCAACAATCTCATTGTTGACATGGAACACGCTGGGATTCCACCCTCCACATGCTCCAGCGATTGTGGCAGCAGCGCAATGCCATTAACGCATTACGAAGTGACACATGGCCTGACAAGCAGCGGTGCGGACCCTCGGGTGTTGAGCCACCGAGAGTGGGGCAGGTGAAAGAGCTCTGCACCATCCTTGCCAGTTTTGAAGAAGCCACCAAAAGGCCAGTGCGGCCCAATGCCCTTTGTCAGCAGAGCATTGTGGTGATCTTAGTTCTGGAACGATCGTTGGAAACTCTGAAACATCAGGTCCCACCAGGGACGGAGGAGGAGACGGACACAGATGCGGACACGGAGCCTTTCTCTCCGTCGAATCCACAAGGCCCGACAGTTTCTTAATTTTATCGATCTTCATTAGGCAGTGGTTCGGGCCCGGGGGCTAGTGCAAGGCGGCGCATCAGCTGTCGGGGTGCATCAGTGAGGCAAGTCTGTGCTGTTTTGAAGCTGTGCCGGAGAAGCGAGGAGAGAGAATTCCCTAGACACCGACATTACCGACTCCCTCCCCTTTGGAAAGTGTTGACGCAAAATTTGAGGGGAAGGAAAAATGAGGAAGATCAAGTTTGCTAGTGCCCCTCAACCCAGGGGCTTGGGAAATCAAGGCTCCATCCTCTCACATGAGTGCTTGGAAGCTCCATTTCCTCCAACATGATCCTCGCATTAAGGCCATCAAAAATGAACAACAGTTCCCGGGGTGGCCCCCCCTCCTGGATCCCCCGTACACACCACAAACCACCACTCCCCTCCACCCACCCAAATAGAGAGTAAAATGCAGGAAATGGAGACCTTGCTATTTATCAACTGGGGACATCTGTTTGCATCTGCTTCCCCGTTCTTCAAATGTCACGGTGGAACAACGTCAGCGATGTGACAGCATTTAAAATGCCAAGTACCGTAGCGGCAGCAGCAGGGAAGGTAAACAGAAGCCTAAATGGTGACCTCTGGCAATTTTTATTTACCACCTCACCAACGCATGCAATGCAGGGCATACAACAACACACAGAGACCAGCTTAAAAATCATGGTGCACGACTATCTGCGTCCTCAACACCGATGGTTTTGTATGTGTTCCGACCTAATTTACTTCTGGGTATCCAAAATGGATTAATGGCCCGAGCTCGCTCGCCACGCCATAGAGGTGTTGTCCTGCCCACAGCCAGCGTCATAATCTGACGGACCTTCCCCACAGCTGGGGGAGTCATTACAGACAACGCATCCGGCTTTCCACAGATTAATGTGGATCGTTTGACTTTCATCAAGATGAATCAGGCATGGATCTCTGATGATGTTGTGGCCCCAATTGCCGAGGTCACCGATTAATTGCCGGGCTACTTCACATTTCTCTTTAAACAGAAATGGTCCTCTTGAAAACTTTTTTTTTAAAAAATAATTTCTTACTGCAAATTTTATTCTCAGTTCCCAAAAGTTTTATTTTGCTGGTTTTGCTGTGAGGGGACTATAAAAGACAGCAAGGTTTCATGACAAAACCGTAATCCATTTACTCACTTCATCTTTAGAATTTTTCGCATTGTCAATGGGTTTTTGGGGGCATGTTGCTGTGAGATACAGCTTATAATCATTGGTCCTTTGGAACAGAAATGTGGCTTTTAAAGTGGCATTTCTCCCTCACAATTTTTAACAGTGGCTGAGAATCATTTTATAAAATTTTTTTGGGGGCATGTTGCTTTGAAATGCAGCAATACTCCTAGTCTAAAAAATGTTGTTTCTAACAGACATTTGTTATTCACAGTTGTCAATAGTGGCTCAAGGGTCATGTTTTGAATTTTTGGGGCATTTTGCTGTGACATGCAAACTAAAACTACAGGTCCTAAATTTTAAAAAGATGTTGTTTCTTAACAGACATTTGTTCTTCACAATTGTCAAAAGTGGCACAAAAGGGGCATGTTTTTGAATTTTTGGGGCATTTTGCTGTGAAATGCAGCTAGACTACAGGTCCTATTGTAAAAATTTTTGTTTCTAACAGACATTTGTTCTTCACAATTGTCAATAGTGCCTCAAGGGTCATGTTTTGAATTTTTGGGGGCATTTTGCTGTGACATGCAGCTATACTACAGGTCCTATTATAAAAAGATGTTGTTTCTAACAGACATTTGTTCTCCACAATTGTCCAAAGTGGCTCAAGGGTCATGTTTTGAATTTTTGGGGGCATTTTGCTGTGAATGCAGCTAGACTACAGGTCCTATTGTAAAAAATGTGGATTCTAACAGACATTTGTTTTTCACAATTGTCAAGAGTGGCTCAAGGGTGTTGGTGCTGTCAAACAGAATAGAAGGACACTTTTTAATGGACACATATTTTCAAAATGACTTGTTTTTGCAAGATCTTTAAAAATAGCTAGCAATTCCTGTAGTGAGACAACCCATTTAAAACAACTAAAAAAAAGAGAAACAAAGACGTGTGTGATTCCATCCTAATTTTAAAATGTCTTTCTAGAATTAAACACTAAAAAACTTGCATGTACAAAATAAATGATACAAATAATCCTCGAATTGTACAAGGGAGCTACAGGAAGACTTGAACAGAGTAGGTTACCCAGGACAGGAATAGTCAATGTCCAGTTCAACTAAAATGGTGGTTAAAAGACTCCTTTTCCCTGCCTTTTAATCTGTGGGGGCAGACAGGTTTTAATGGTCATACTGTGGGTACAGGACAGATATAGTTATTGGTCCATTTCAACTAAAAGGGGGTTGAAAAAACTCCTTTTCCCAGCACTTTTTAATCTGGGGTTCAGACCGGTTTAATGTCATACTGTGGGAAAAGAACAGGAAACAATGTCCAGTTCAACTAAAATGGTGGTTCCAAGACTCCTTTTCCCCCGGGACTTTTAATCTGTGGTTCAGACAGGTTTAATGGGTCATAAATGTGGTACAGAACAGTAAAAGTCAACGTCCAGTTCCCAAATAAAATGGTGGTTCAAAGACTCCTTTGGACGGCACTTTTTAAACTGGGGGTCATGCAGGTTTAGGGGTCATGCTGTGGCCTAGGACAAGGATAGTCTATGTCCCCGTGAAACTAAAATGGGGGTTGAAAGACTCCTTTTTTTGGCACTTTTTTAAACTGGGGGTCATGCAGGTTTGGGGCTCATGCTGTGGCCCAGGAAAGGGATAGTCAATGTAAGTGAAACTAAAATGGGGTTGAAAGACTCCTTTTTCCGCACTTTTAATCTGCGGGTCATGCAGGTTTGGGCTCATGCCCGTGGCCCAGGGCAAGGATAGTCTATGTCCAGTGAAACTAAAATGGGGGTTGAAAGACTCCTTTTATGCGGCACTTTTTTAATCTGGGGTCATGCAGGGTTAGGCTCATGCTGTGGCCCAGGACAGGGATAGTCTAAGTCCCGTGAAACTAAAATGGTGGTTGAAAGACTCCTTTTCCCACAGTCTTTAAATCTGGGGGCATGCAGGTTTGGGGCTCATGCTGTGGGCCCCGGACAGGAAAAGTCCCCCCCCATGTCCAGTGAAACTAAAATGGTGGTTGAAAGACTCCTTTTTGGCGGCACTTTTTAATCTGGGGGTAATGCAGGTTTGGGGGCTCAAGCTATGGCCCAGGACAGGGATAGTCTATGTCCAGTGAAACTAAAAATGAGGTTTAAAGACTCCCTTTTTGCGGGACTTTTTAAATCTGGGGGTCATGCAGGTTTAGGCTTATTTTCTGCGTTCCAGGGCAGGGATATCAATGTCCATTCAAGTAAAATGATGGTCTAATCATACTGCCTTCTTGCACTTTTTAATTTGTGGGGGATGCAGGTTTAAGGTCTGGCTGGGTGCAAGACAGGGGTAGTGAATGATGTGTGACTTTTTTCTGTGCTTTTATAACCTAAGTGTGTTGCCTAAGATGTACAGGTATCCATTTGACTGTTGTGGATGTTAATTCCAGCTTCTCCAGCCCTGATAGGGTGTAAGAATGTAGGTGTTGTTCCTCTCCCATAGACTTTAATGGTCATCGGCGATAATCTATTATCGACAATCGGAAATCGTCTTGATAATTGCCGATATCGACTATCGAGCCGATGACGATAGTCAACGTAATCGCTCATCACTATTCCTCTCCCATAGACTTTAATGGTCATTGGCGATAATCTGTTATCGACTATTGACATGATAATTACCAATATCTGATATCGACTCGATAACGATTGTTGACACAATCACTCATCCCTAGTGAAGACCAAAGAGACCAAGAGACCAAAGCGCTGTCGAATGACACCAGAAACATTATTGTAGCCCTGCACCAGGCAGTGAAGACTGAATCAGCACTAGGAAAGCAGCTAGGTGTGAAGAAATCAACTGTGGGAGCAATAATTAGAAAATGGGAGACATACAAGACCACTAATACTCTCCCTCCATCTGGGGCTTCATACAAGATCTCACACAGTGGGGTCAAAATGAGCACAAAAGCGGTGAGCAAAAATCCCAGAATCACACAGGGGGACCTATTGAATGACCTGCAGAGAGCTGGGACCAACGTAACAAAGGCTACCATCAATAACACAATACGGCACCATGGACTCAGATTCTGCACTGCCAGATGTGTCTCCCTGCTTGAAGATAAAACGTGGCTGGGTCTTTCAGCATGACAATGATCCCAAGCACACCACCAGGGCAACGAAGGAGTGGCTTTGTAAGAAGCATTTCAGGATCCTGGAGTGGCCTAGCCATTCTCCAGATCTCAACCCTATAGAAAACCTTTGGAGGGAGCTGAAAGTCCGTGATGCCCAGTGACAGCCCCAAAACATCACTGCTCTATAGGAGATCTGCATGGGGGAATGGGCCAACATACAAGCAACAGTATGTGCCAACCTTGTGAAGACTTACAGTAAACATTTGTCCTCTGTCATTGCCAACAAAGGATATTTAACAAAGTACTGAGATTAACTTTTGTTATTGACCAAATACCTTCCTTGTTGCCCATAGCAACCAATCAGAGTGCCACTTTCATTTCATTTAGTGCTCTGAAAAAATGAAAGGGGCGCTCTGATTGGTTGCTATGGGCAACAAGGAAAGTCTTAGACCAAGACAGTTTTCATACATGCCTCCCTTTTTCTCTTATAGTTGAGGTCTACCTAGAATGACACTTACAGGCCTCTCTCATCTCTTTAAGTGGGAGAACTTGCACAATTGGTCGCTGACTACTGGATCACAATAATGTACTTTTATACTTATGTTGTCACGTCAGAGGAGGTGCAGTGGGCCCTGACTGCCACCCAGCCCACTGTCCCTGCCTACTTGGCGTGCTGCCCTAGGCGGCAGACCCCAACTGGACGACAGCCCCTACGCTGCTAAGTGCAGGGCTGTCAGGGAAACTCAAAGTCCAACAGTCCGGGTCAGTCACAGTACGGGAACGTATATGCCAAGAAACGTAAGCCAAAAGAATAGTCAAAAAGCAAGCCGGGGTCCAAACACGGTCAGGAGCGCAGTACAAAGTCGGAGGCAAAGGCGAGGTCAGGAAGCGAGCTGAGGTCAGAGATCAGGAGAGCAAATACCAACAACAAACACAGGAAGTAGCAAGGGGAAACCTTTCTCAGGCAACGACTTATAGAAGTGAGGGAGTTTAAATGAGGAACCCAGAGCCCGCCCCAGCAGACGATTGGTGCGGCCTCCGGGCCCTCCTATTGGCCAGTGCGACACACCCTCTGCCTTGATTAGGAGCTGAGCTGTCACTCCTAAACTCATCAGCCCGGCTTCTCCCTGGGTCTGTCAACTGACTAGAGGGATTAACCCCTACCGTGCCTTGCTGCTTCACTGCGGAAACGTATGTTATGTGGACTTAAAATCTGACAAAATAAATTTTTTTGTTGTTGAGTAAGATTTAGCAACAGAGAGAACTTTATTTCCTGGATAAATATCTATATGACAATAACACACAGTATATTTCAAAGGTATTTCACCCCCAAAACTACAAAAAATTAACTTTTCTCCACTTCATAATTTTCACCAACCAATGGCTATTTAAAATATATTTCTTTGTATAAGAGATTTGGAGACAGTGTGTTATACAATTACTGAACCCTCAAAACTGAAAAAAATTATGTTTCTTCAATCAGAATAATTTACAGCAAACAACCACAATTTCAAATGCTTTTCTTTCTATGGGAGATTTCTTTCTACGGTCTGTTATGCAAGAACTCTACTCCCAAAAGTGAAAAATGAAAATTTTCTTCAATCCGAATAATTTGCAGCAAACAAACAGTATCTGAAATAGATTTCTTTCTATGGGAAATTTGTAGTGTTGAGCGATTTTTATCGACAAAGTTGAAATCGGCAAGGTTTTTTATGGTGTCGAAAATTTCCAGATCATGCAGATTTTATGCGTTTTTTTTAAAATCTGTGCAATACATCTATTAAGATCGCGCCTTTTTAGGGCGCTTCCTGTATTTTTGGCGGTCCTGCAAAATGAGATTACAGAAATAGTGCAGGGTGTGATGTGTGTGCGACGTCATGGATTGGGATGTGTATGTTGCGATTGGCTGGAAAAGTAAAAATCACATGGACCTCGTTTTTCCATAAACAGAGTTCCTGTTTGCCTGTGTCTCTCAGCGTCTCAGAGCAGAAGGACGTGCGCTATGCTTGTGTCCAAACAGGCCTCAGCGAAATTATTATATTTCCTTCCACAGAGGAAGAAACTCCCTCTTACTTTTAGCTGTGATCTTTCATATTTAGTTAGGATTAGAGATTTGATGATTTTATGTAGTTAGCTAGAGGAATTTTTAAAGCAGCACTACCGTTGTAAATTCACGGCGGTGGGTGCGGGGGGGGGGGGGGGCGCGGGCGAACAAGACACATGCTATATCTATAAAGAAACACTGGATATAAGTTCTCCAAGTATAAGTGTAGATATTGTAGTGGAATATCTTTTATTATGTAACAGTTTGCTATTGAAATATTTCTGGTTATTGGGGCAGCCTGTACTTATATTGGATAAACATCATTTTAGTAACTGCAGGTCTCTGTGTTAGCTTGCAAAACTCGCCACTTTTATTATCAGTAGTACATTTACACCTTGCAACTTATATTAACAATCCTGCAATCTTGTATGTAGTCAGCACAGGTTGTTTGTTGCAAAAATACCGTGTAATCGTACGAAAAACATCACAGTTACGTTGTTTTTTGACTTTTGCGCACCTCCCCATGCATGTTCATTGGAGCGCACGCATTTACGTAAATCTGTTAAAAACTGCAATTGCTCTATATATTCACCACAGGTGAATTGAAAAGGTGCAAAAAAATACCGTTTATTATAACAAAAACTAAACAGTTTACGTGTTTTTTGACTTTTTTTAGGCACACCCAGCATGTTCAGTTGACGACAGCACAGCATCTACGTAAATTCTTTTAAAACAGCAGATTTCTATATTCATCCACTGGGAAATTGAAAGGTGCAAATAAATACGTTTATTATTATCAAAAACATCACAGTTACGTGTTTTTTGACTTTTGCACACCCAGCTATGTTCATTGACGCTAAAGCATTACGTAAAATATTAATAAACAGGCAATTCTATATTCACCACAGGTGATTGAAAGGTGCAAAAAATTACCGGTTTATTATACCCAAAAAAATAAAAGATACGTGTTTTTTGGACTTAGTTGCCCGCAGTCCCATGAGTGTGTTGATAGAGACACCTTGCAGGGTTTAAATTTGAGAATCCAGCAATTTTGTTCATGATTAAGTAGTTGTGATTTGAGAGAATAGCTGTGATTTGCCTTCTTTTAATATGAGTACTTTCCTAAAAACTTTCCATTTACTTCTAAATTATTTATTATTACTTCTTGAAGACATGGAGAGAAATGCAAGGTAGGTAAGCGAAGCAAAGCGGGGGGTGGTAGCTCATGGAGGTAGAGGTACGAGTAGAAGGTGCTCCTCTCCAGTGCTGGCGAGACAACACGCATGCCAGCGGATCGTCAGTGGCGAGGGTCCGTCAGGTTCCTGTCATTCGCTGGAGGTCTGAGGCCCTAGTGAATCTAAGTAACGGAACATCGTCGGCTCAATCTGTCACTCTTCTCAGTGGTTAATGCAACCACTGCATCCTTGGCAGTCTCATCCTCGTCCTCGCAAGTACGGCCACAAATGTCGTCATCAGCTATTCATCGAGCTATCCATCCAAACATGTAGCATGCCCAAAAAATGCTGCAACTTCGTGTTGTACCCACCTACTGTGTGAATAATCATGTCTGAAGAACCTCTTTGTTGACCAGTAATATATATGTCTCGGAGTTGGAAGGGGGGTCAGTAAGGCATGTTAAAAGTTCAAGGAGGATATTTAGTCTGCCTCATGTACGCGCCCAAGTTATCGATGGCCGTATCAGAGGAGGTGAAGGAAGTTCCGGTCAAATCGAGCCAAAGAGAAAGATCTATCCCGGATGCGGTCGGCAACGCCTTGCAGTGCCCCTTGCTTGTAGCCGCAGCTTCGGGAATGCAGAAATCAGGAAGACCAAGTCACCTGTGTTGATGATGTGATTGATGACGTGTGGGGAGGGGACCATTGCGGATCCATCCTGGTCTTTTCCGGCAGAACTAGAATTTGTTTTGCTTGCGAGCGCTCTTCATCTCAGTGGACGAGGAGGAAGACATAATGGGGTTTGTGTCAATCACGGGGTCACCCTGCCACAAAAAGGGAGGAGGGCGAGGGATGGGTCGCACAGAAGTCCGTGGAATGACTTGATTTCCGCCCAGCCACGGTCAGCGCAATATCCCCGCTCATCGCTTTTCGACCGTCAAAAGGTCCAGGACCCTCTCAAGCTGGGCCTTCTTTGAGCAAGCCTTCTGATTCACCAGCGATGTCATATGCCACCGCTTTGCCGTAAACGCATAAGTAGAGGCAATAGAGATATCCTTTTTGTGGTTAACCACACCAAACATGTCTAGTCACATGCAGCCGGAATGCATTAGTTGAATTGGAAAGGGAACACTTGGCCAAATGAAAAGACCACCAGTGACCGACGACGAGGCCTCAACCACTGTCACACTACTTTGTCTCGCCTCCTCCTCCTCCGCCACCACCAAGCGTCTCTGCTGGACCATGTTCTCTCAGAAGTCATGATCAGGGATCAGCTCCTCGCGCTTCAGACTCCACCGTCGCGCCGAAGTACCACCACAACCCCAGAGACCCATCTAACCTTCTACCTTCCGCCAGTTGACGACCTGCATGCCGATGTCAGCGGGCCTGGTCTAAGCAGCCCAGCCTTCTGTCTTCCAGGTTTTGGGAACAGAAGAAACACTTTAGCCCAAACCATCCCAAAGCACAAATCCTGAATGTCGGCATTGCCAGGTTTTTGGCCATGGAAATGATTGCCTTTCTCTGGTGGACACAGAATGAGGTTCCACACGTCATGCCCGCGCCTGCCCCCAATACTAGATGACGAAGCTCAGCGCATGTTTAGCTGGCTGAAACATGAAGAATAGCCGTGTCGCTAGACGTGCCATGCCTCTTTGATGCCAGGCCCGACGTGTCACATTTCTGAATTTTCAAGCGCACGTTTTATGTCTGCATCGGATTGTGTCACGGATAATAAGTTCCATCTCACTCACCGGACAGCATGGACTAGTAAAGCACGGCCACAAGGGCCGCTTTGATCTCGTTGGTGAACATGCTCACTGTGGTGAGCTGGGGGTGCATGTTATCTGGGTTGGGTGAAGGTGGCTATCTGGCTCGGGCCGCTTCTTCAAAAAACCGCAGGGATGGGTGCAGGGCTCTTTCCCAAGGTCTCTCTGGTGGCATCACGTGCCACAGGGAGTCACCAGGCTGTGTGTTGAAATTAATCGGCCTTGGAGACCGTCCACACACAGGTCAGGAGCTGTGGACGGCTTACTAAGCAACGAGACAGAGCGCTGGCCTCTGGGTGAATAAAGAACCTTGTGCCAGCAAGGTGGTGTTGGAAGATATAACGGGGCGAAATTCTGCTGAGACCGCACTTAAAATCGGTAGGCTGGAGCACATCCCTTGCGCTCGGCTGGCACATGTCATGAAAACTTGGTCGTCCAGAAATTTATAAAAGAACGCTACCCGAGGTCTGGTCTGCCTGCTGAAGAAGGCTCGAGGCTTGAGTTTCGCACTTCTGCCGTACGCACCGCTTGCCTTTCAGTCTCCGACTGGCTGTGTTTGCAAATGCGTCAGCTCGGCTCACTTCCCAGTCAACCCGTCTCATTGTTGACGTGGGCAAACACGCTGAATTCCACCCTCCACATGGTCCTCTCGATTGGGCAGCAGCGCAATGCCATTACGCACAGTACGAAGTGTCACATGGCCTTGACAAAGCAGCGGTCCCGGACCTCGGGAGGTGTTGAACCACCTAGAGTGGAGGAGGTGAAAGAGCTCTGAAACACATCCTTGCACAGTTTTTGAAAATAGCCACCAAAATGGTCAGTGCGGACAATGCCCTTGTCAGCGATGAGCATTGTGGTGATCTTAGTTCTGGAACGATCGTTGGACACTCTGAAACAACAGGGTTCCACGCCCAGCTCGACGGAGGAGGAGGACGGACACAGATCGGACTCACGGAGCCTTTCTCTCCGTTCAAATCCTCACTAAGGCCCGAGCTAGTTTCACATACGATTTTAATTAGGGTCTTTCATTAGGCAGTTGGTTCGGGAGTCCAGAGCTAGTGCAAGGTTGGCGCAATCAGCTCTCAGGGTGCATCATCGTCAGGCAAGTCAGGTGGTGTGTTGAAGTCTGTGCCGGAGGGGCAGAGGAGGAGGAGGAGGTATTCCTAGAGACACCGATGCTTACACGACCGTCCCTGCCTTGCGAAAGAGGTTGGCACAAATTTTGAGGCGGAGGAGGAAGATGAGGAAGATCGTGTTGCTAGTGCCCCTCGAACCCAGAGGCTTGGGAAATCAAGCTCCATCTCTAACATGAGTGTCTCTTTGGATGCTCATTTCCTCCAACTTGATCCTCGCATTAAGGCTCCTTCAAAAATGAACTCAACAGTTACTGGGTGGCCACCCTACTGGATCCCCGGTTCAAAAACAAAATCATCACTTTCCTTTCCCACCCACCCAAATAGAAGTATAAATGCAAGGAAAATGGAGACCTTGCTGATTGATCAAGCTGGAAACATCTGTTGCGGTCTGCTTCACGTTCCCCACAAATAGCACGGTGGAACCAACATCAGCAACGAGACAGCAGTAGAGTGCCAAGGAGGCTCGTAGCGGGGCAGCAGCAGGCAAGGTGGAAGACGGCCTAATGGGTGAACCTGCTGGCAATCTTTGTTATCCACCCTCACCAAACGCATGACAATGAAGGGCACACAATCCAAACACCACAGAGATCAGCTTCCTTATGTTCATGGTTTTTGCACGTACTATCTGCAGTCTCCTCAACACAGATGTTTTTTGCTTGTGTACGGTCCCCATAGAATTCTGGGTATCCCAAAATTGGTGGAACGAATGGCCCGAGCTGGCTCGTCACGCATTAGTAGGTGTTGCCTGCCCAGAAGCCAGCGTCATATCTGAGCGGACCTTCAGCACAGCTGGAGGAGTCATTTCTGGACAACGCATCAGGCTTTCCACAGTTAATGTGGATCGTTTTGACTTTCATCAAGATGTGAATCAGGCACTTGGATCTCTGATGATGTTTGTGGACCCCAATTGCCGTAGCGTCACGATTTGTTGACAGTCTACTTCACATTCCTTTTTAACAACAGATATGGTCCTATTGTAATAAGTTGTGTTTTATAAATGATCTTTGATTACTGTTTGTTTTTGTCTCGGTTCCCTACATTATGTTTGCTGGGTTTTGATCGTTGTGAGGAGACTGTAAAAGACAGCTAAGGTTTAATGACAACAGTCGTATTTCCATTTATCACCTTTATCTTAAGACAGTTTTCGCCATTTGTCAATGGTTTTGAGGTCTTGTGTTGCTGTGAGATACATAGCAATAATAATGGTCCTTTGGAACAGAAATGTGCCTTCTAAGTGGAACATTTCTCCCTCAAAATATTTTAATAGTGGGCTCTGGAAAAGTCTTTATTTATAATTTTTTGGGGTCATATGTCAGCTGTGAGATATACACGCTAATAATCATGCGTCCTTTGTAACTAGAAATGTGGCTTCTAAGTGCCATTTCTCCCTCACAATTTTTAACAGTGGCTGAGAAGTCATTTTTATAATTTTTTGGGTCATGGCTTTGAAATGCTGCAATACATACAGGTCCTATTATAAAAAAAAAAAAATTTGCTTTATAACAGACATTTGTTCTTCACAATTGACCAAGTGGCCTCATGGGTCAGCTTTGAATTTTTGGGGGCTATTTTGCTGTGACAATGCAGCTTTACTACAGGTTCTATTCTAAAATAATGTTTGTGTTAACAGACATTTGTTCTTCACCAATTGGACCAAAGTTGGCTAAGGTCATCCACCCCTGCTTTGTTGAATTATTTTTGGGGGGCATTGTGCTGTGGACATGTAGCTTATACGACAGTGTCCTTTTCTAAAAATGTTGTTTCTAACAGACATGTTGTTCTTCACAATTGACCAAAGTGGCCCCTCAAGGGTCATGTTTGAATTGTTGGGGGCATTTTTGCTGTGTCATGCTGCTATATACAGCGTCCTATTGTATAAAAAATGTTATTTCTAACAGACATTTTGTTTTCCCAATTGTCCAAAAGTGGCTCTCTCAAGGGTGCATGGTTGAGTCAGAAGAAAATCAGGAATAGGTAGGACACCTGTTATAGACAACATATTGCAAAATGAATTTGTTTTTGCAAGATCTTTAACATAAGCTACAGTCCCTTGATTTGAGACAAACCATTTAATACATTGAAAACAAGAGAAACAAAAGAGATGGTGGAGGATTCCATCCTATTTTAATAAATGTGTTTCTAGAATTAAAGTACTAAAACAAACTTGCATGTACAAATAGCTGTTAAAAAATTTTCTCTGAATTGTACAAGGGATGAGGTACAGGAAAACTTGACCTAGATGTAGGTTATTCGAGGACTGGAGTATGGAGCAGGTCAGAGAACAAAGGTACAGAGATCCACATTTGCTCCTGCACGTTGAGTAAAATGAGATAAAAAAGAATGCAAGATAAAGGGCACCTGGGTGTAACAGGGACTGGTAGCGTGGTTTAAAACCCTGTAATTTCCTTAGATGGAAGCTCAATTGGTCCACACTCATGGAGGGGCACGCACTCCCCAGGGTATTGACTGTGTACAGAGGAATGGCTGGAGTTCTCACACTTCACGCCTAACGTCGTGCCTTCAGCACGACAGTTTTCGTTTTTGCTGCGTAATCAGGCATTTTTAACATGCGTGTTTAATAGATGACGGGACGCCAGCCTGGGCTTTCACCGCACCCACTGTAACCCGGACTGGGTCATTGCTGTGGCCCAGGGACAGGTATAGTTCAATGTCCAGTGAAACTAAAATGGTGTTGAAAGACTCCTTTTTCCGGCACTTTTTTAATGTGATGGGGTCAAGCAGGTTGGGGCTCATGCTGTGGCCCAGGACAGGTTATTAGGCAATGTCCAGTGTGAAACTAAAATGGTGGTTGAAAGACTCCTTTTTCCTGCACTTTTTAAATGTAGGGGTCATGGCAGGTTTGGGGCTCTGCTGGTGGCCCAGGTCAGGCCCTCCCCCCCCCCCCCCCCTCAGTCAATGTCAGGTGATAACTAAAATGGTGGTTGAATGACTCCTTTTTCCGCACTTTTTAATTGTGGGGGGTCATGCGGTTTGGGGTCATGCTGTGGCCCGGGGACGGGTATAGGTCAATGGTCCAGTTCAAACTAAAATGGTGGTTGAAAAATAAGACTCCTTTTTCCGGCACTTTTTATCTGGGGGGTACATGCAGGTTTGGGGCTCATGCTGTGGCACTGGACAGGTATAGTCAATGTCCAGTGAAACTAAAATGGAGGGAGAAAGACTCTCCTTTTTCGGCACTTTTTAAATGTGGGGGGGTCAATGCAGGTTTGGGGTCATGCTGTGGCCCAAGGACAGGTATAGTAATGTCAGTTCAACGAAAATGGTGGTTTGAAAGACTCCTTTTTCCGGCACTTTTTAAATGTGGGCGGTCATGCAGGTTTGGGGTCATGCATGTGGCCCAGGACAGGTAAGTCATTGTCCCAGTGAAACTAAATAAAAAAAAAAAAATGGTGGTTGAAAGTCTTCTTTTTTCCGGCACTTTTTAAATGTGGGGGTCATGCAGGTTTGGGGCTCATTGCTGTGGCCCAGGACAGGTATAGTCAATGTCCATGAAACTAAATTGGTGGTTGAAAGACTCCTTTTTCCGGCAATTTTTAAATGTGGGGGTCTTGCCGGTTTGGGGGCTCATGGCTGCGTTCCAGGACAGGGATATTCAATGTCCAGTTCAAGTAACATGATCAGTTAAATCATACTGCCTTAATGGCCTTTTTAATTTGTGGGGGGATGAGGTTTAAGGGTCAGGCTGTGGTACATTGACAGGATAGTAAATGGTCTGTGACTTTTTTTCTGTGGACTTTTATAAACATAAGCTGTGTTGAATAAGATTAGCCACGTATCCATTTGGGACTGTTGTGGATGTTATATTTCTGCTTCTCAGCCTTGTTTGGGTGTAATAATGAAGGGAGTTGTTGCTCTCCCATGTAGACTTTAATGGTCATCCGCGCATAATCGATGCTCATATCGAAATAATCTTTATCGATAGCGGTCGACTATCAGACTAATCGTCGATCTCGTTAGCAAAATCGCAAATCGTCTCAACACTAGAATTTTGCTAACAGTGTCTTCTACGGTAGCTGGACCTCCAAACCATCAAAAATGATCTGTTGGACACTCAATAAAATTTTCAAGAAGCAATTAGTATTTGAAATAGATTTCTTTCTATAGGACATTTGCTAACGGTGTCTTCTACAGTATACAACAAACAATGGCTCACCTCTTTAGGACTTGTCTTCCCAAGAATAAGTATTGGCAGTGGTCTCTTATCCTATGTGTTCGCGTCTCCAATCAGACTTGCATCCGCCGCGGCCAGGGGGAGCATGACATACGGCTCTCAAAGCGGATAATTGCACGGGTAAGACGCGTCCGTACGTAATGGAACCAGTGGAACGCAAACCTAGGCTCAGTGGCGGGACAGCAACCCATAGGAAATAACCAAGTCAAGTCCGGGGAGACCTGGTAAAAAAGCAAATGCTCCAACCTTATATTATCAAGATATAAACAATGTATGATTTATATAATTGCTCACACGCACTCTCCTAACTGCATAACACCAACAACGGTATGAGAACACAGACCGCTGTTTGGGGCTTTACAGAGCCCGTTGCACTTCACTGTTCAATGGCAAGCCACTGCCGCCTGTTTTAAAAATGCCATTTAAAAACCAATCACCGATCTAGTTTCGGGTCACTTGTAACGGTGCGGCGCTGACAAGACGTACGCCGAAGCGCGACCGCAGACAATCCGGGTGTGGATCCTCTGTGGATACACCGCAGGCGAGGTGGAGCTGGGGTCACGCCAGGGAGTGGAGTCTAAGGGGCCATGGTCTTCACCAGAGCCCGCCGGACAAAGCGGGTTGGACTTGGATGCGGGACCACAGGTCATACCCCTGACGTGGCTACTGCGGCGTGACACAGCCGGGCTGCAAGACAGGAATCCAGGCGGTTGGATAGCTACAGGATCACAGGAAACATGTAAAGCAGGGATAAGGAGGGTTAAATGTACATATTGCACGCCAGCAGGATACGGCAGGAAACTGGTCGGGTAACACTATAAGGTAATCAGACCAGGGAACACTCAAGACAGGTGAACAGGAGAGCACCATACAGGAACACGGCAAGGAGACACAGACACGAACGGATAGCGTCACGGACGGGCCCCAGGAGCTCTGATGACAATAGACACTGGACCAGCATCTCAGGGGTTTAAAGGCTCAACAGCCAGACATGAGATGCTGGCAGGAGATCAAAGATTTTAGGAAGTAGCTGGACAACAGCAACAGACTGAATGAACTGACCCAGTGTAGAGACAAGAAACATTCCTCTTATAGCAAGGAGGTCCAGGTGGTGACGAGGAAGGTACACAGAACCAGGAAACTATAAATAGGCAGGAAGCTGCCACGCGCACGCCTTAGGAGGGCCACTGTGCACAGACAGGACCCAGGAAGCAACAAGACTGGACAGGACAGGCAAAGTACAATAGCAGAATCAAGGCTGCTGGGACATCCTGCAACAGGGAGCCCCAAGCAGAGAATGGCAGGGGCACGGACTGGCAGACGTCCAAGGTCAGGAGCCGCGGCATGAAACGTGGGACAGTACCCCCCCTCAAAGCCCCCCTCCTCCCCTCCAAATCACAGGAATGCATTATCCACATAGGCCAGGGGGCCCGCAACTTCTACGGGGGAATCCCCAAAACCAAGTACAGGCTGTATAATAGCCAGTATAGGGAAAAACTAGTAGAAACGGAGGTGCATGGAGGAACAAGGAGGGTTGGCACTAGGCAAAATGGGAGGGGAACCACAGGGCGGGACCGTAAGCCACCAGGGAAACTCAGAAGGCTCAGGGCCGGGGACCGTAAGCCACGGGCGGACTCAGAAGGATCAGGGCGGGACCGGAAGGCCCACGGGGAACTCAGCAAGGCTCAAGGGCTGGGGGCAATAAGCCACTGGGACTCAGAAGGGCTCAGGGCGGGGACCGTAAGCCACGGGGATCAGAAGTGCTCAGGGCGGGACCGTAAGCCACGGGGACTCAGAAGGCTTGGGCGGGACCATTGGAGCTAGGCCAAACGTAAGCTCTGGGTGGACCTGAGCTAGGCCCAAACGTAAGCTCTGGGCTGGACATGAGCTAGGCAAAAGTAAGCTCTGGGCTGGACCATGAGATAGGCCCAAAAGTAAGTTCTGGTGATGGACCATGAGCTAGGCCCAAACGTAAGCTTCTGGGCTGGACCATGGAGCTAGGCCAAACGTATGCTCTGGGACTCGGACATGGAGGCTAGGCCAAAACGTAAGCTCTGGGCTGGACCATGAGGCTAGGCCAAACTTAAGCTCTGGGCTTGGGCCATGAGTAGGCCACGGGTGTTGGCAGACACTCTTGACGAGGGCTGGGTCACACAGGGCGGGATACATGGTCTGCTTCATACTGTAACGGTGCGGCCGCCGATGGGGACGTATGCCGAGGGCGTCCGAGCGCCGACATCCGGGTTTGGAGACTCTGTGATCACCTCTTGCGAGGTGGTAGGTGGAGGACCACGCCAGGGAGTGGTGTCTAAGGGGCCCCTGGTATTCACCAGAGCCCGCCGCAAAGCGGGATGGACTTGGCTGCGGGACCCCAGGTCACTACCCCCTGACGTGGCTACCTGCGTTGACAGCGGGGTGCAAAGGACAGGAAATCCAGGGCGGTGGAAGTACAGGAACACAGGAACATGTACAGCATGATACAGGAGGGTTAAACGTACATATAGCACCACAGGATACGGCAGTGATCTGGACGGGTTAAAACATCATGTACAGACCAGGGAACACAGCAGGAACAGGTGAGCACATACAGGAACACGGCAGGATCACAGGAGGACACAGACACGACGGACGGACGGCCAGGAGCTCAGATGACAAAGACACTGGACCAGCAATCTCAGGGTTTTTTAAAGGCTCCAAACAAGCTGACCTGAGATGCTGGCGGAGCTCAAGATGGGAGAGTAGTAGCTGACACAGCAACAGACTGCAATGAACGACCCAGAGTAGAGACAAGAACTTCCTCTTATAGCCAGAGGTTCAGGGGTGAAGTGGTAGGTACACAGGAACAGGCATCTATAATTAAATAGGCAGGAAGCTGACGCGCGCACGCTTGAGGTGGCCACAGTGCACTGACAGGACCCAGGAAGCTACAGGACTGGACAGGACAGGCAAGATACATAGCAGAACAAAGGCTGCTGGGACCCCTGCACAGGGAGCCCTAGCAGAGACATGGCAGGCACGGACAGGCCGACGGTCCAAGGCAGGGACCGCAGCATGAACCGTGACACACATGATTATAAGACCAATCAGAAATTTTGTTTCCAAATATGTATATATATAGTTAACATCAATAATAATATACACTACTACATGCTTACTTTGCTAATCTAAAACAGAGATATTTCTAATTGAAAAGTCCTACAATGTATAATATTTCCCGATCATTTTATCTTCTTTAGTCTCAATAATAATACAGCATATCAGTGCGATAATTAAGACCTGCTGGTCTTCTGATCCCTAATCTCAGGATCCATTGCGCGTCTCTATGCCAGACAAGTTTTGTCCAATTGCCTCCCCTGTAGGGACGTGTGATTCTCTCTATTGCATAAAATTGAAAACCCTTTAAGTCACCATTATGACTCTCTATGAAGTGTTTAGCAACTCCTGATAGTTGGCCCTGATCTTTTTTGATACTGGAGACATGCTCCATAGTGCGTTGTTTTTTATTTTCGTACTGTGCTGCCCACATATTTTTTATCACAAATCGTGCACGTTTTTTAATAAAAAACATTTTTGGCTATCGCAATTAGAAAATGTCGTATGTCAAAAAATTTTTTTCTCCATTGTGCAGTGAATTTCGTGGTCTTGTGTGCCAATTTTAGGGGCATTACACGACCACCACCAAAACTTTTTAAAAATCCTTTCTGTGACAGCCAAAAATCTATTTGACCTATCTTGGTGGTAAAATTTTGGCTGGGCGATATGTTTACCTAAAGTTCTGCCCCTTTTTCGGTACTACTCGATACCCCCCCTCCAAATTCAGGGGGTAATTTTTATCTTTCCTCCGTAATAATGAAATTCCTCCTGAATTATTTTTCAGGGTTTAAAATCTCTACTATTTTTTTGTAAAAAGTGATTTTTCCCCTTTTTAAGTCCTTTGTTTTATTTGCTCTTTTTTTCCTAAAAACTATTTGCTCTTTCTGGCTGATCTTAATTTTTGCCTTCTCACTATCCTGCCTCTTGTATCCTCTCTGTATTAATCTATTCCTATGTCTATTTCTGCTTGTTTGAAATCTTCCTCTCGTGTACAATTCTGCTCTGATCAAATTTACCATAGGGGGGGAATTGCTTTTATATCTGGGGAATGGGAGCTGTCGCCCGTAAGATCGAATTTCCTGAATTGGGTGTACGATAAAGAGTAGTAAATGTTTTTTTCCCCCGTCTAAACTGCCCCCTAAGTGTAAACTAAAAAAGGGATTTCCAATTGTCCCCAAATTTAAACCCAAAAAAATAGGTTGAGTGATTTGTTTCATATATTTTGAAAAGGGTTGTTTTGAGGCTACATATAAAACCCCCAAATTGAAGGGTCGCGGGTTTTAGCGCCCAAACCTTTCAAAGGGAGTCAGCAAAGGGATTGCTGGCACTATATATGAGGTGGTACTTCCACCATGCCATGAAAATGTTTGCCAATGATGGCGGGGAAAAAGGTTTGGGCCCCCCTTTTGGAGCCCCCAATTTTAGCTGTAAATAAAATCATACCTTCCCAAAATTTGGAAAAAAAAATTTCTCTTAAGGAGATATTTTCCAAATGTTTTTCATATAACTTTTTGTCCAAAATTTTTGTCAAAATCTACCATTTTTTTAAGGAAAAAAGGGGAAAGGGGCTACAAGGGCTAGAATTTATGAAAGGGGTTCAAGAAAAGAGCCCCGATGACTTTACGTTTTACCCCTGTGTAGTGTTGACGCAGGACCGTGGGGGTTGGGCCCAAAGGGTTTGCTCCCGGCCCCGCTTCAATTTCTGCCTCAAATTTTAACATATACCCATATTTGGGGTCCCCGGGTCTTAGCAAAGAACTGCCACACCGCCGATTTTCTGGGGTTTTTAAACCCCTAAAAGCCCGCACTGAGTGACAACTACAGCCGCTGCCCCTTTTTTTAGCCCCCTGTGCCCGGGACTTTTTGGACCCGCGAAGCGGGTTTTTTTTCCCCGTGGGGTTGGGATTTTTTTTTTAAGACCTCACACTGCTGCTATCCCCTATTCCCCCGGCCACACAAAACCCCCTTGCCCGGCTTTTGCCGCTGGGGGTGACACGCAATGACGCCCTCTTCCCTGCGATGATGAAAACCCCTTTTCCCCCACCCCCGGGGTCCCCAAAACGGTCGGCCTACATAATCATTTTGGTTTTCCAAACGTCACTGGGTGTCCCAACACCGGGCTTGGTAAACAGAGGCTGCCCCCTCACAACATGGGCCTCCCCTGCCACTCTCCACATCAAAAACTTTGCCGCCTACTGCAAGAAACAGGGGGGTTTCGGCCCCCCTTTCTTCGGGGCCAAGTAGCTGCTGATGCCCTTTCCCCTAATTTTTCATTTCCCCCTATTTGGGCCCCTGAGCCCGAAACCCCATAAGGGTTTTGATCTCTGGTGAGGGGAACCGGATGGGGGGCAGAGGTGGGTTGGAAAAACAGGTGAGGGGCCCGCTGACCCTGCTTCCCCCGGGGGATTTCCAACTAAGTTTTTTTGTCCGGGCGTTCCCACTTTTCTTTGGGTTTTAGGGGTTGGGAAATTTTCCCTTTTGGGAGGAAGTGGATGACCTAGTCAAAAAAATCCCAAAAACCCTTTGGGGGCGGGTCAGCACAAGGGCTGGGTAGATGACCCGCGGCAAATTTTTGGGGCCCCCAACCCAGTGACCCCGGGTGGGGACTTTCCCCCCCGCTTTTTGCTGTGACCTGGGGCCTTTCTCCAGGGAAAGTTTGTTTCCCACTTCCCACCGCCCGGGGGGAAGAGCCTGCCGCCTTTTCTGTCTGAAAAACTGATTTTTCTAAAAAAGTACCCGAAAAACTGTTTGGGTAAAGGGGGGTTTTGTATAGCTTGGGTAACCCTTTTGGGTATAAATTGCGCTCCACAAAATGGCCAGGGAAAAAAATTTAAATTGTAAAGTGTTTGTTTTAAAAAACACTGTGTATTTTATGAATATTAAAAACAAAAAAGGCCTTTTTAACCTTGGATTAAAATTTTGGCCCACAGGCCCAAAAAAAATTTCTTCTTTGGCGGTGAAAAAAAGGTTACTTTTTGTGACCAAATACAGAACAATGCTTAATTAAAAACCCCCGGATTTAAAATTTCGTCAAAAAAAAAGAGGGAAAACCAAAAAAAAACCAAAATTTGTTTTGAGGGGTTACCCAAAGGCGTGTATTTTATGGTAAAACCAAAAAAGAAAAAACTTGGAATTAAAACCTTTGGGTTTTGGAAAATTTTGCTACGGGGAAAAAAGTCTTTTTTTGGGGTGAAAAAGATATTTTTTTAGTCACCACAACAGCAAACACCCCTTTTTAAATTTAAACCCCCGGAATTTTAAATGGGGGCGAAAAAAAATTGAGCAACCCAAAAAATACCAGCTTTGTAAACCCTGTTAAAATGGCATTATTTTCGGTACAACAAAAAGAGGGAAAAATTGTAATTATCCTTCGGTTTTTGAAATTTTGCTTACAAAGGG
>JAODAL010040446.1:0-36911 GCA_025379985.1 Phyllomedusa bahiana
GGGGCCATAGCCGTCCATTTCCCCGGTGCCCCCCCGGGGGATCCAGGGGAGGGGCCCCAAAACCGTCCACCCTCTGGCAGAAACCCGGTATTCCCGGGGAGGGGCCATAGCCGTCCATCCTTGGGCCCAAACCCGGTGGATCCCGGGGGAAGGGGGCCCTAGCCTTCCCAATCCACCCCAGGTGCCCCCCAGGTGGATCCAGGGGAGGGGCCATAGCCGCCATCACTTGGTGCCCACCTGGTGGGTCCAGGGGAGGGGCCATAGCCCCTCCCCCATCAACCCGGTGGGCCCCCCATGTGGGCCAGGGAGGGGCCATACCGTCCCCTCACCGGGGCCCCACCAGGTTTGGGTCCAGGGGGGGGGCCCTAGCCGTTCCCTTTACTCGGGGCCACCAGGTGCTAATCCAGGGGGGGGGGCCAAAAGCCGTCCATCACCCGGGGGCCCAACCAGGGGTTCCAGGGGGGGGGCCAAAGCCGTCCATCACTCCGGGGGCCCACCCCGGTGTTTTCCCCGGGGAGGGGGCCCCAAACCGCCACACTCGGTGCCCACCAGGGGGAAACCAGGGAGGGGCCAAACCCCCTTTTCCCCGTGCCCCCCAGGTGTACCAGGGGACCATAGCCGTCCCCCCTCGGAGGGGCCCCCCCAGGTGGATCCATGGGGGGGGCCATAGCCGTTCCATCACAGGGCCCCCCCAATTTGGGTCCCAGGGGGGGCCATATCCTCCCCCTCGGGCCCAACCCCGGGGGACCAGGGGAGGGCCATAGCTTCCCTCACCCCGGGGCCCCCAGGTGAAACCCGGGGGGGGGCCCCTAGCCGTCCATTCCTCGTTTCCCCCCAAGCCAGGGGTTGGGCCAAAGGGGGGGGGCCATAGCCCTCCATCCTTTGGTTTTTACCCGGGGTTATCCAGGGGGGGGCCAAAGCCGTCCATCCTCGGTGCCCACCAGGGTTCCAGGGGGGGGGCCCTAGCCGTCCATCACCGTTTCCCCCCCAGGTGGGAACCAGGGGGAGGGGCCCATAGCCGTCCATCACTCGGTTTCCCCCCAGGTGGACCCCGGGGAGGGGCCAAAGCCGCCATTTACCGGTTTCCCACCCCGTTTGGGTCCAGGGAGGGGCCCAAAAGCCCCCCAAAACCCGGTGCCCCACCCGGTGTATCCGGGGAGGGGGGGCCCTAAACCCCTCCATCCTCGGGTGAACCAGGTGGATCCAAGGGGGGGGGCCCTAGCCCCCAACACTCGGGGGGGGGGCCCACCAGGTGGAAACCAGGGGAGGGGGCCCTAGCCTCCATCACTTCCCGGTGCCCACCCCGGTTTTAAACCAGGGGGGGGGGCCATAGCCCGTCCCCTCCCTTTCCCACCAGGGGAAACCAGGGGAGGGGCCCTAGGGCCGTCCAACACTCGGGGCGCCCCCCAGGGGATCCAAAGGGGGGGGGGCCCAAACCCCCCCATCACTCGGGGCCCCACCCCGGGGGATCCAGGGGAGGGGCCATAAGGGCCCCCCATCCTTTTGTGCCCAAAAGGTGGATCCAGGGGAGGGGGCCCTAGCCCCTCCATCCCCTCGGGGCCCCCAGGGGTATCCAGGGGAAAGGGGGGCCCTGCCGGCCAAACACTCGGGGCAAACACCAGGTATCCAGGGGGGGGGCCATAGCCGCCATCACTCGGTGCGTAAACCCGGGGTAAACCCGGGGGGGGCCTTTCCGCCCATCCTCGGGGCCCACCAGGTGGATCCAGGGAGGGCCATAGCGCCCAACACTTTGGGGCCCAAAAAGGGGGTAACCAGGGGAAGGGGGCCCCTAGCCGGGCCATCACCGGTCCCAAACCCGGGGTAAACCGGGAGGGGCCAAAGGGCCCTCCCAAACCCTCGGGCCCACCAAAGGGGGATCCAGGGAAAGGGCCCTAAACCGTCCCCTCACCGGTGCCCCACCGGGGGGATCCCCGGGAGGGGGGCCATACCCCCCAACACTCGGTCCCGCACCGGTGTAAACCCAGGGGGGGCCATACCGCCCTCACTCGGTTTTTCCCCCAAAGGGGGAAACCAGGGGGGGGGCCAAAGCCGTCCATCACCGGTGCCCACCGGTGGATCCAGGGGAGGGGCCAAAGCCGTCCATACTCGGTGGGCCCCCCGGTGGGTCCAGGGGAGGGGCCAAGCCCCTCCACCCCTCGGGCCCACCAGGGGGATCCAGGGGGGAGGCCAAACCCCCCCATCCTCGGGGCCACCAGGTGTACTCCAGGGGAGGGGCCCCCTAGCCGTCCATCCCCCGGGGCCCCCCAGTGTATCCAAGGGGAGGGGCCATAGCCCCTCCCCCACTCGGGGCCCACCGGTTTTATCCCGGGGAGGGGCCAAGCCCCTCCCCTCATCGGTGCACCAGGTGGATCCAGGGGGGGGCCATAGGCCCCCCATCCCCCGGGGCCCCCCAGGGTTTCCAGGGAGGGGCCAAGCCGCCATCCTCGGTGCCCCCCAGGTTTATCCAGGGGGGGGGCCCCTACCGTCCCCCAATCGGTGCCACCGGTGGAAAACCAGGGGAGGGGCCATGCCGTCCAAACACTCGGGGCCCACCAGGTGGATCCCGGGGGGGGGCCATCCCTTCCCAACACTCGGGGCCCACCAGGGGTAACCAGGGAGGGGGCCCAAAACCGTCCATTCAATCGGGGGCCCCCCAGGGGGTTTTCCCGGGATGGGCCCTAGCCGCCATCACTCGGGGGGGGCCCACCTGGTGTAACCCCGGGGGGGGCCCCCCAAACCGCCCATCACTCGGTTCCCCCCCCAGGTTTTATCCAGGGGAGGGGCCATAGCCGTCCATCACTAGGTGCCCTCCAGGGGGGAAACCAGGGGGGGGGGCCCAATACCGTCCATCACTTGGTGCCCCCCCTGTTGGCATCCCCGGGGAGGGGGCCCTAGCCGTTTTCCCTTTACTCCCTGGGGCCCCCCGGGGTACCAGGGGAGGGCCCCTAGCCCTTTCCCTCCCGTTCAGCCCAGTGGAAACCAGGGGAGGGGGGGCCCCAAAACCCTCCATCACCGGTTCCCACCAGGTGTATCCCCGGGAAGGGGCCCTAGCCTCCATCACTCGGTGCCCCCCAGGTGGGGGCCAGGGGGAGGGGCCATTAAACCCCCCCATTCCTTTGGTGCCCACCAGGGGTATCCAGGGGAGGGGGCCCTAGCCCCCCATCCTCGTGCCCCCCGGTTATCCCGGGGGGGGCCATAGCCCATCACTCGGGGCCCCACCAGGTTTTAAAACCAGGGGAAAGGGGCCATAAAACCTCCATCCTCGTGGGAAACCCGGTGGGGGAACCAAGGGGGGGGGCCCCTAGCCGTCCATCACCGGGGGCCCCCCAGGGAAAACCAGGGGAGGGGCCATAGCCTTTCCCTCACTCGGTGCCCCCCAGGTGGGTCCCCGGGGAGGGGCCAAAAGGGCCCCCCATCGCCCCGGACGGGGGGGGGGGGGGGGGGGGGGGGGGGGGGGGGGGGGGGGGGGGGGGGGGGCCCCCCCGGTTATCCAGGGGGGGGGCCATAAACCGTCCAAAACACTCGGGGCCCACCAAGGGGATCCAGGGGGGGGGCCATACCGTTTAAACCCTCCGTGCCCAAACCCGGTGTAAACCAGGGGGGGGCCTAGCCTTGCCTCCATCACTCGGTCCCCACCAGATGTATCGGGATGGTCCCATATCCTCCATCACTCGTCATTGCCCACCAGGTGTACCATGGAGGGGCCATACCCGTCCATCACGTCCGTGTCCCACTAGGTGTATCCAGGGGATGGCCAAGCCTTCCTCACTAGGTGCCCCCAGGTGGCCGGGGAGGGCCATACCCGTCCTCACTGGGGGCCCACCATAATCCAGGGGGGGGGCCATACCCCATCCCCGGGTCCCACCATGTACCAGGGGAGGCCTCAGCCTCCCCACTGGGTGCAGACCAGGTATCCGGGGGAGGCCCATACCCCCACACCGGGTGCCCCCAGGGGATCAGGGGGGGGGCCATACTGCCCCTCTTCCCACCTGTATCCAAGGGGCCTAGCCCCCATCACTCGTTGCCCACCATGTATCCAAGGGGGGGGCCATACCCCCTCGCCCGGTCCCCCCCAGGTTACCAGGGGGGGCCATAGTTCCACACTCTCCCACCATGGATCCCGGGGGGGGCCTGCCCCCATCCTCTACAGCACCAGGTACCGGGGGGGGGCCATACCGCCCTCACTCTCCCCCACCATTTACCAGGGGGGGGCCATAGCCGCCTCCTCTCCCACCGTGTATCCAGGGGAGGGGCCATACCCGTCCATCACTCTGAGCACCGGGTGTTCCCATACTGCCAAACCCCCCCCCCTCCCTTTTTGGGCGGGGGCCCGCTATTTGGGGTCCCCCCCCCCCCCGGGGGGGGGTTGGCATCCCCCCCCGGCCTCGGGCCGGGGGGGGTCCTTTAAATTCCCGGGGCGCAAGAGTAGCGGTGCCACCTTGCGCCGGGGGGACCGCCCTACAGGCGGGTAGGGGCCCCAGCGGCCCTCACCCCCCCGCCCTCATTTTCGGGGGGGGAGGAGGGGGATCGCTCCCCCTCCCCCCCTCTCCTTTGTCGCGCCGGTTGTGCCCTACAACAGGTCAAGGGGCCGGGGGGAAGTGACCCGGGGCCTGCGGGGATAAACGCGCGGGGCCTCTCACTTCCCCCTCGCCGCTGAGGAGATCGGTGGGAGCTGGCAGCGCGCAGGGGCCCGGTAAAGGGAAGTGTTTTATTATTTTATTTTTATTACTTTAGGGGGGGTACCGGGTAACAAGAGGGGAACTACCTCAAAAATGGGGGGTCACCGGCAAAAAGGGGGGACACCCGGGAACAGGGGGGCATACCTGCAACAGAGGGGGGACTACCGGGGTAACAATGGGGGGAACCTGGGAACAGGGGGGCACTACCGGTAACAAGGGGGGACTTTTCCGGTAACAGATGGGGCACACCTGGGGAAAAAGAGGGGGCATTACCGGGAACAGAGGGGGGACTACCTGGGAACAGAGGGGGATTACCCCGCAACAGAGGGGGGACTACCCGGCAACAAAGGGGGGACTACCCCTAACAGATGGGGGGACTCCCGGGAAAAGATCACACCCCAACAATGGGGGCATACCTGGGAACAAGGGGGGCCTACCCGGGAACAAAGGGGGGATACCCGGCAAAAAACACTACCCTACAATGGGGGGGACACCTTAACAGATGGGCACACCTACTAACAGTGGGGGGTACCTGGGTAAAAAAGGGGGGACTACCTGGCTAAAATGGGGGACTACCTCAAACAAAGGGGGGACTACCCGGCAAACAATGGGGGCACTACCTCAAACAAGGGGGGCTACCACTAACAATGGGGGGGACACTGGGGTAACAGATGGGGGCAACCTGGTCAGATGGGGGCATACCTGGGTAACAGGGCACTACCTGGCAACAAGGGGGGACTCCTGGGACGTGGGGGGACTACCTGGCAACTGGGGGGGTACCTGGGAACAAAGGGGCCCACCCGGCAACCCAAAGGGGGACTCCCGGGAACCAAAGGGGGGATATTGGCAACAAAGGGGGCACCTACCTGGCTAAACCCAAAGGGGGCACCTACCTGGCTAACAAAGGGGGGGGACCTACCTGGGGACAAAATTTTTCCTTTCCCCCACAGGGGGACTACTTGGGTACAAGGGGGATTACCCGGGCCGTAAAGGGGGACCCACCCGGGGATGGGGGGGTACTTTCCGGCTATAAGGGGAAACTAAACCCGGGTTTTTCCAAAACCGTTAAAGCAGTTAGGGGGATGGGTGTGGGGTTTTTTAAGGGGCTGGCCCTACCGAAAATGGGGTTTTATCTAAAATTTTTTTCCGGGCGCCACCCACCGCCCCTTGATTCTCCTGCTTTTTCTTTTCAAAATTGGCAAATGGTGTAATCCATAGAACCCTTCCTCCATCACACCCTGCCCCCCAGGTGGGTTAGGGGGGGGGCCATAGCGGGCCCTCACTCGGGGCCCCAGGGTACCAGGGGGGGTGGCCATAGCCGCCCAAACACTTCCGGTGCCCCAGGTTTATCCAAGGGGGGGCCATACCGCCCCTCGCTGGGGCCCACCCTGTAAACCCGGGGGGGGCCCTACCCTTTCCCTCACACTGCCCACCAGGTGGTTTTAAAGGGGGGGGCCCCTAGCCGCCCATCACTCGGGGCCCAACCCGGGTATCCCGGGGGGGGGCCATAGCCCCTCCTTTAATCGGGCCCCCCATGTTTCCCGGGGGGGGGGCCCTGCCGTCCATCGCTTTGGGGCCCCCCCAGGGGTATCCAGGGGGGGGGCCTACCGTCCATCATCGGTGCAACCCCGGGGATCCCGGGGGGGGCCCAAAACCTCCATCACTCCGGGGCCCCCCTGGGGATCCAGGGGGGGGGCCATAGCCTCCATCGCTCGGGCCCCCCCAGGGGTATCCAAGGAAGGGGGGCCCTAGCCGTCCAACCCGGGGCCCCCCATGTTCCAGGGGGGGGGCCCCTAGCCCCTCCTCCGGGGGGCCCACCACTGTATCCCCGGAGGGGGCCTACCGTCCATCGTCATTTCCCCCAGGGGGATCCAGGGGAGGGCCAGCCGGGCCTTTTCTCCGGGGCCCCCCAGGGAATTCCAGGGGGAAGGGGCCTAACCGTCCATGCTGGGGCCCACCAGGTGGATCCAGGGGAGGGGCCATTTGCCGCCATCGCTCGGGGCCCACCAGTGGATTTCCCGGGGGGGGGCCATAGCCGTCCATCACCTTTGGCAGCACCGGGGGATCCCGGGGGGGGGCCATACCGTTTCCCTCGCTCGGTTCCCCCCGGGGGTCCAAAAGGGGGCCCTAGCCCCTCCATCACTCGGTGCCCCCCATGTTTATCCAGGGGGCGGCCTAGCCCCCCCTCCCCCGGGCCCCCCAGGGGTTTTCCCGGGGGGGGGCCCCTTCCCTCCTTTACTCGGTGCAACCTTGGGTCCCGGGGAGGGGGGGGGCCTTCCCCACTGGTGCCCCGGGGTATCAAAAGGGGGCATACCGCCCCCTTCGGCAAACACCAGGGGTTTTTCCCGGGGGGGGCCATAGCCCTCCAAACGCTCGGTGCCCCCATTGTATCCAGGGGGCGGGGCCTTTTGCCGCCCTCACTCGGGGCCCACCAGGGGGATCCAAGGGGGGGCCATAGGCCCATCACTCGGTTCCCACCAGGTGAGCCCCGGGGGGGGCCATATCCACGTCTGCCCACCATTTTCCGGGAGGGGGCCCTTTGCCCCCAACGCTCGGGGCACACCCAAGGGGTCCAGGGGGGGGGCCTAGCCATCCCCTCACTGGGGCCCACCAGGTTATCCCGGGGGGGGGCCCTAGCCGTCCATCTCTCGGGGCGCAACCCGGGTAACCAGGGGGGGGGCCAAGCCGTCCATCACTCGGGGCCCACCCGTTTTTTCCGGGGGGGGGCCCTAGCCCTCCATCCCTCAGTGCCCACCAGTTGATAAGGGGGGGGCCATTTGCCTCCACACTCTTTTCCCCCAGGTGGAACCAGGGGGGGGGCCATAGCCCCCTCCCTGGTGGCCCCCCCCAGGGGGTTTTCCAGGGGGGGGGCCATACCTCCTCGTCTTCCCACCATGGAAACCAGGGGGGGGGCCCTTCCGTCTCACTCGGTGCCCCCAGGGGGATCCAGGGGGGGGGCCCATAGGGCCCCCTCCTCGGTCGGAAACCCGGGGTTTTCCAGGGGGGGGCCCCCTAAAACCCCACCCCTCGGGGCCCTTTGGGTCCCCGGGGAGGGGGCCCTAGGGGCCCTCCCTTCCCCTGGGCCCACCAGGGGGATCCAGGGGGGGGGCCATTGCCGCCCATTTCCCCGGGTGCAGCACCAGGGTTATCCCGGGGGGGGGCCAAGGGCCCCATCACTCGGTTTTCCCCCCCGGGGGGGATCCCGGGGGGGCCGTAGCCGTCCATCCCCTAGGGGCAACACCAGGTTTTAAACCAGGGGGGGGGCCAAACCCTCCAACTTTTGCCCCCCAGGTTATCCAGGGGGGGCCATACCCCCATCACTCTTTCCCCCCCAGTGTATCCAGGGGGGGGGCCATAACCCTTCCCTCACTCCAAAAACCAGTGGGTCCAAGGGGAAGGGGATAGCCCCCATCACTCGGGTCCACCGGGGGGATCCAGGGGGGGGGCCATTGCCCTAAACACTCGGGGCTGCACCAGGGGGATCCCGGGGGGGGGCCATAGCCCCCCATCACTCGGGGCCAACCAGGGTATCCCGGGGGGGGCCATAGCCGTCCATGCTCGGTGCCCACCAGGTTATAAGGGGCCATAGCCTTTCCAAACAATTTGCTGCACCATTATCCAGGGGGGGGGCCATAGCCATCCATCCTCGGGGCCCGCCCCCAGGTTATCCAGGGGAGGGGGGTAGCCCCCTCCATCGCTCGGTGCCCACCAGGGGTTCCAGGGGGGGGGCCTTCCCCTCCATACTCTGCAGCACCAAATGGATCCAGGGGGGGGCAAACCTCCATCACTCGGGGCAGCACCAATGTACCAGGGAGGGGGGATAGCCCCCATCATTTGGTTGCCCCCCAGGGGTTTTCCAGGGGGGGGGCCATAGCCCCATCAATCGCTTCACCCGGTCCAAGGGGGGGGGCCATACCCCCCTCACTCGGGGGCAGCACCAGGGGATTCCCGGGGGGGGGCCATAGCCGTCCCTCCCCTCCCACCAGGGGTTTTTCCAAGGGGGGGGGCCAAAGCCGTCATCACTCGGGCCCACCGGGGGAAACCGGGGGGGGCCATACCCCTCCACACTCGGGCCACCAAATTATCCCGGGGGGGGGGCCTAGCCGCCCCCTCACTCCTTCGCACCAGGGGATCCAGGGGGGGGGCCATTTGCCCGGGGCCATCACTCGGGGCGCACCCGGGGGTTTCCCGGGGGGGGCCCTACCTTCCCCATCGGTGCCCCCCCATGTATCCCGGGGGGGGGCCCATACGTCCATTTACTTTGGTGCCCACCGGTTAAACCAGGGGGGGGCCATAGCCGTCCATCACTCTGCCCACCCGGGGGGATCCCGGGGGGGCCATGCCTCCATCACTTTGTGCCCACCAGGGGTTTCCCCAAGGGGGCCCTTTTAAAATTTCCCTCATCGGTACCCGCACCGGTGGATCCAGGGGAGCGGACCATAGCCGTTTCCCTCACCCCGGTGGCAACCCGGGGATCCAGGGGGGGGGCCAAAAGCCCCCCAAACACTCGGTCCCACCAAGGGGTTTCCCGGGGGGCCCTAGCCTCCCCTCCTTGGTGCCCCCCGGTGGATCCAGGGGGGGGGCCATAGCCCACCATCCTCGGGGCCCACCAGGGGGACCAGGGGGGCCATAGCCGTCCAAAACAAATTGGGGCAGCACCAGGGGGTTTTCCCTGGGGGGGGGGATAGCCTCCTTTACTCGTGCGCACCAGGTGGGGCCGGGGGGGGGGCCATACCCTTTCCCTCACTCGGGGCCCCCCAGGGGGAAACCAGGGGGGGGGCCATACCGCCCTTTACCGGGGCCCACCAGGTGGATCCCGGGGGGGGCCATGCCTCCATCATCGGTTTCAGCACCCGGTTATTTCCCGGGAGGGGGCCTGCCTCCATCATCGGGGGCCCCCAGGATCCAGGGGGGGGGCCAACCGTTTCCCCTTTACTCTTTTCCCAAACCGGTGATCCAGGGGGGGGCCAAAACCCGTCCATCACCGGGGCACCAGGGGTTTTTTTCCCGGGGGGGGGCCCAAAAGCCGCCCATCCCGTCGGGCCCTACCCCGGGGTAAACCAGGGGGGGGCCCTAGGGTGTCCATCACTCGGTTTTCCCCCCGGGGTTTACCAAGGGGGGGGGCCTAGCCCCCATCAAATCGGGCCCAAACCCGGTTTCCAGGGGAAGGGGGCCTTTCCCCCCATCACCTGCAGCACCAGGGGGATCCAGGGGGGGGCCCATACCCCCCATCACTCGGTTTTCAGGGACCAGGGTTCCCCGGGGGGGAAACCATTACCTATCACTCGGTGCCCCAACAGGTGTAACCAGGGGGGGGGTGTGAAACCCGGGGGAAGCCCCCAATTTCACTTTCTTATTTTGTTAAAATTTTTTACTTTTTTCCATTAGAGGGGGCCCCGAAAGCCCCCACACAGCCTGGTTGGGTTTACACACAAGGGCAGAAAAATTAAACCTATGTTGGCCTTCTAGAGAAAGGGGGGGAGACAGAAGTTTCTGAAACCCCTGGTTGGAAGTGGATTTGGTTTTTAGGTTTCCCATTGGGGCAAGTTTAAGGACCAGGAAGAAGTAGAGGGGGGGGGGGCAGTTAAAAACAGGTTTTGTTGTCTCAGCCATTTTAAAACCAGTAAAGGGGCAAACCACAAACAAGCTTTAATGACAGGGAACGGGTAACCCTCATTTCTGTGAGCCAAATTTCCCCCCCGTTAGCAGTTAAACTGTGTGAATGCAGGAGCATTTGCAATTGCTGTTATCATTATTGTTTGATGAAGTGACTGTATGGAGAATGGACTTGATTAAAGCCTGTTAAACTGCCCTACTCAGTGGAGCCTGTTACTCTGCATGTGTGCTGTGAGAGAATATACCCCAAGCCCAACTCATTGCAAACCCCCCCAGTTCCCTCAGAATCCTAAAGAACATCTTCATTACCCACGATGCAACCCTATCACAGCTGGCGTGTGGATAACATTTTTGGTGGCCCATACGGGGTATTTTGAGCGGAATCTGAATAAAAAAAAGGGAGGTGAACAACCCTGAAGATGTGAGGGGCCTCAGGCCAACCTGTGAGGAGGTTTCCAGGGAGCCAGACCAGAGCGAGGGACGGAAGATTTCAGCAGCGCATGGAAAGGTTCTCAGCGCTTTCCCCACCAGGGTTTCGCGCCACTTTACCTGCAAGGGTGAAGCCACGCATTAGGGGGAGTAGCTTACTGCCCGCATAGCCCAGTCATATCAATACAGCACAGATAAAATCGTCAGAACAAGGCAGCAGGTGCCACTGCAGCAAGTTAACTCAGTCTTAAAGGGCCAGCGCGCACAAAAATAAAAATCCACACAAATTCAGCCATGGATGTGGAGGGATCACATCAAGTAACATAAGTGAGTCTCTGCTGCAGTTGCCATATGCAGAAATAGGAACAGTCACAAGATTTATGAAAAACTACCAGACGGGGGCCATCTTGCTCCGTGCACTTAATCGCCGACATCTTGTGACAGCACTGGAATCGTTACTGGGATGAGATGGAAGATAGTGCGGAGAGGGATAACGCGATGTTGGCCTTTCTTCAGCGACTAACTCAGTTTTATTGAAAGTTTGCGGGCTGGGGAACCAGATAACCCCCACCCAAGTTTTTTCAGGCAACAGAAAGTGGACTTGTCTTCCCAAAGGACAACAGCTGAAGGAGCTTAAATGACAATATATTGCTTTACCAAAAGACAGTGCAGGAATCGCAAAGACAGTGAGAAAGGGCTCAGATCCTGATAAAGTTCCAATCGTCCAACCAGACATAAGAAGATCAATCCAGCCCTAAGAGATAACATCCGCAAAGATTCAAAATTAAATGGCCTAATTGGGTGTACGAGAACAGAAAGAGAGGAACATGTCTTACGCTAACCTGATTACTCCAGATGACTTGAGGATACACAAGGGGTATCAGGAGAGAGAGTTTTTTGAGGCGGTAGTGAAAGCCATTTAGTCAGGGTTGATCTAGGAATATGTTAGAGATGAAGACCACACCTCACCTTGCTCAGTTAGAACAATATTATTAAAAGGGCATTACAAGGAAGGAAAAGCACTCTGATTTGTATCACAAAACTGATTAACCCATCTCTCAAATCCGCCAAAGAGTATCTCCTCAGACTTCTTGTTCAGAGCCATTGCACTCAAAGGAAATAAAAACTGTTGTTTGATCCAGAGAAGAAGCAGGTGAGGAGAGGTTTGATGTGGGGTAGTTCAGGGAAGTTCCTGAGGTCAATAGGGACAGGGTTATTAGTGGAAACATCAAGTTCAGCTGAAAAACAGTCCCTTGAACGGGACCCTTATCTCAGATGAATGTGTTGATTGAGAAGTTGAATGAGGCAGCTAGTCTTGAGCTAGTGATGCGATCAAAAGCTAAAGAAAGGGCTTACTCATACTGGTAGACTACGAAAGAGAGTCAAACATAAAGTTGCCACCATGAGCGTGCAGCCAGAGGTAACAGGGAGGAAGATCCTTCTTGCCCATCCCACTCTAATCACCCAGAAGGTACCGTTTAAGAAATGCAACAGTGGAACCAACTGGGAGGAAGTAGTGTGTGAACTTCCGGTCGGGAACTTAGCAGAGATGAAGCAGATTATACAGACGGCGACAATGTCAAATCAGCAAGGACACAGGGGTAATGTCCAGAATAGAAGTCACGCCCTGGCATGTGAGGCCTGCCGAAGACCTCTCAAATTCAAGATAGTTATGTTGTCACTGTCTTAAATGTGTCAAGAGGGACATTATGAAAAGAGTGTAGAGTGCCAAGATTCATAGCAGAGGGTTGCTGGGGAAGGGGCGACAAGTAACCTCAACACAAAGGGCAGTCCAAACAAACAACCTCTACGTCCTAATACTCTCCGATGAAGGAACAGCTGCGCCAGTACTACCCAAGGTGTGTGACCGTCTCCTAACAGTTACAATGGGGACTCAGCATCACTGCTCACCAAGCTTCAGTGTGCAGCTCTACTGTTTGATGCTTAATAGAGCCAGAAAAATATAGTGAAAACCAGAACAGATCATAAGCCTATTGGTGTAAAGAGCCTATTACAAGTAAATTAAATGGACTACTTGTTAAAAGTTTGGGATACAGGCGCCAAGCCAGTATATCTAACAATAAGGATGGAGAAGACTATAATCTACCTCGATGCACAATCCGGTCAGGGAAGAACTGATAGGCCCTGGGAATTTTGTGGACGAGCTGTGATCCAGACAGAGATACTCTTTATAGGCTGGGGTGAAGTGACTTTTCGCTCATGGGCTAATAACAGCAAACACCATTGAGTTATTAGTGCCTTTCTAGTCACAAGTATAGACAATCCGGTTTTATTTATTTGTGTGAGATTAATGCCTGCGTCTTATTTAGTGTGGCAGAAGAACCAATCATCGGTACAATGTGATTGGAGGAGTGATCCAAAGACGGCTTCTCTACTCACCGGTGTATATTCTGTAGCTACTCCTTTGCCATCTACGCGACAAAGGAAGCCAAAAGTTGTGGAGATAATTGAAAAACAAACAGGCTGAGCGGGCTTTCAGAGAAGTCAAAGTAGGTCTGCGCGCCATTACTATTCCAGCTAACACACCATTAGGAGATGAAGTGTGGTGTTGAGGGTGGACACGAGAGAAGTCACAGAGAATTTTATTTAGCTGTTTGTGCCACAAGATCCTAAACGCTTCCAAAGGCATACATTACAGGTGAGACTGTGGTGACTATTCTTACAGAGGAGTTTGCGCAAAAGTGCCTGTGTTAGTTATGAATCCGCAAAACATGAAGTGAGGTTGCACCCAGAAAATTGTATTGGGGACACTTTGAAGCATATAATACAGTGTACACAGCCCAATGTTAGGCCAGTTCAGATTTCTCGGTGAGCACAACTCCAAACCCCAAGTGTTAAACAGTTGCGCCCCTGAGCAGGGAATGTCTCCCGAGGAACAGTGGACCACCCAGTGTCTTTAGAGCATTGAGTGACAGAAAGACAAAGATAGTGAGATCAAATGCTATGCGAGGAGTGTCATGCATTTTCTAAGGATGATTCTGATGTAGGTTTGTATTTCCATCGCATCCAACCTGAAAATCAACCTTAGAGGACACAACTCCAGTAACAAAAGAGCTACAGGTCCGTGGCCTAAACCACTAATAAGGAAGTAAAGGAGTACCTTTCAATACCTCATAACTGGTGTTGGATTCAGAAAATCCAATGTCATCGTATTCATCCCCAATTGTCTGTGTCAGATGAGAAGGATGGGACACTGAGACTTGCTGTGATTACAGAGAGCTGAACCAGAGGTCTAGTCCCTGACCGTCTTCCAATACAAAGATCCCAAGACATGCTAGACAAGTTTGTTCAGGAAGTACATGTTCTCAGTCCTGGACCAAGGCAAGGCCTACCCAACAAGGTTTTGTAGAAGAATCCAGCCAGGCCATTAACAGAATTCATCACACAACCCTGGGGATTGTCATAGTGAGGTTCCGATTCCCTTTGGACTCAGTTCTAGCTCCTGCGGTATTCCTAGGGAAGCATGGCAGATCTGCTGGAGGGCTGAGAGATGACTATATTGTCAGCCAAACCTAGATGACAATCATGATAACAGTAAGACATTTTTTGAAACACTTAGAGAATGTGGAGAACTGTCTTGCAGCGATACCAGCAACATGGGATCAAGCTGACACCAAAGAACGTGTGAACTGTTCAAAAGAAAAGTAGGTTCTGGGAAAAATCGTCGTTCTGGCGATGGATTTACTAGGGATCCAAGCTGAAATTGCCCAGTGATGGCATTGAAGAACAAGCCCCATTCCACTGTGGGAGAATTGAGAAGTCCTAGGCTTCCTATCCTATTACGGACTTACATCAGAACTTCTCCAATATTGCAGCTCACTTGTATGCTCTCTTAGGGGAACCTCAAGTCTCGAGTGAATCCAGAAGAAAAGAAGTGAACAAAGGCAGACCTAAACCCCAAAGGAAAGAACTATTCTGCACAACAAACCTATCATCTGGACTCCCGGTCACAAGGAAGTGCTGGAAGAGTTGACTGACTGTCTAGTCAAACCACAGTCGATGGGATACCCGGACATCAATGTTCCATTTGTACTTCATGTGATGCATCCAAGGTGGGGACTTGGAGCCAGTCTTGTACCAAGTCAAGATGGCAAGCTCAGATTCATTGGCTATGGTTCCAGAAACTTTGACAGCAGCTGAGAAGAACTACCATTGCATTCTGGAAAATTGAGTTCTAGCCATGGAAGTGGGCTACTCTGTGAAAGATTCTAGAGATTACTTGTATTAAGCCTCCACGAGTTTGTGGTTTAAACCGGACAAGAACCACTAACCTATGTCCTCAACTACTGCAAAACTCAATGCAAACGGTCAGGAGATGGGGCCGGCAGAACTAGCCGACTTTAACTTCAGCATCAAGATCGTCCAGGAAAAGCTAATGCTGATGCAGATGGTATTGTCTAGAATGCCATTAGTACCAGAAGAATTCATGCAACCAAGTGCTCTGAAGTAGTTCATTTTGGAAGCTATATGAGTACCGTAGAAGCCAGTACAAGTCCAGCGAGAAGAATAACCCCCCCCCCCCCCCCCCCCCCCCACTCACCCATGTGGTGCCTATAACAGTGGAAGAGACAACAAAGGATGTGGAACACGCTTCATACCTTTTCAATCCGTCAACTTCCAAAAAGGAAGCTATCAGAAGAGGCTCAGAAAGAAGACAAAGTCTTGGAGAGTGCTCCAGTACATCACCTCAGATAGACTACCCTTAGTAGAAGGGAGGGTACAGAGTCTCCTGTACAAAGCTACTTGTTGAGAAGAACGGCCAAATTACAAACTCAATTCAGAAGGTTTACTCTACCGCAAAAGAGGTCCAAACCCTGCAGTTTGGTATTGCAATAGTTTACCATCAGATGGTGTTAAGGGAACTTCACGAAGAAATGGACACTTAGGAGTTGTGAGAACAGTGAAACCTTGCCCGTGAACGTTTTTCTGGCCCATTACATGCAGAAGATATTGAACATTATGTGACCCAGAGAGTGTGGATGTTTAAAAGACAAGCGTCCCAACAAACGAAAGAGCCCCAATGGGTATCATTACAACTCCCACATACCCGTTTCGAGATGGTGTCCATAGACTTTCTCACCTTGAGAATGTAAAGGAGATATGAATACATCTTTGTGGTTATGTACCATTTCACCAGATATGCCCAAAGCCTACGCATACCAACAAATCTGGAAAAACGACAGCAGAAAAGATTAATTTAATGACTTTGCATTAAAGTTTGGATTTCCTACAAGGCTGCATCATGACCATGGAAGTGAGTTTGGAAAAATCAACTCTATACAAGATTGAGAAAAGTATTGCAGAATTCAGAGGTTCATACAAACACCTTACAATCCACAAGGTAATGGACAGGTGGAAGTTTCAATCGTACTCTACTGTCGTGCTAAAGAATAAACATCTAAGGAGAAAAAGGAGTGAAGAACTCTTAACAAAATTTGGTCCATGCCTACAAGCACAAAGAGTGATGCATCAGGTTATCCCCCATTTACTGTTATTCGGCAGATCTCCACGATTTCCTATAGACATTACTGTTTGATACTCAGTGTCAGAGAACTACAAGACTTACCCAGAATATGTTGTGCATGGAAAGAAGCATGGAAGAGCATATAAATATTGTTCAAAAAGTTGTTTACTGAAGTACAAGAGCAAAGTAAATCACTTTATGGACAGGGAGTGTCATGGAGCAGAATTAACAACAGGTGCCGTGTGTTAGTCAGAAACTTAAAGAAAAAGGGGGACCAGGAAACTTGTTCATACTGGGAAGACAAGATCTATGTCGTAGTCAAAAGGAAGAGTGACGACAGCCCAGTTCTATGTGATTAACTGAAAAAGGAGGTAACAAGACAAGACTATTGCATCGGACCCTGATGCTAACCTTGTGACTACCTACACAGAGAGACAATCCTGAAGCAACACACCAAACAAAGACCGTCAAAAATGACAGCAATCTAAAGTATTGCTCTTTGTAGAAATTGAATCAGGGAAAGCTCAGATGAGGAAGTCACACCTATTGGCATCGTATGCCAGTAAAAATAGTGACTTAAATCCTGAAAGCTGTAAGAATTTGTGCACAGGAGTTATCTGATGAAATATGATAATAGCAGAATACACCAGCAAACCCAGTTTGAACAGATTCAAGATCCAGAAATAGTAGATCAGTTGTTGAGTTAGAGACTGTTGATTCATTACAGCTGAACCAGAGGATGGATCCAGCAGAAGATCAGATACTAGAAATCTCAGAGGCTGATGAAACCAGAAACATCAGAAGAATTGTTCAAGCAGAAAGGTTTCCTCAACGAGAAAGAAGAGACCCATGATGCTGGACGTATGAAACTTTGGGAGAACCGAGTGCCGGTACCAAGAACTGTTCAGTTAACTCAGGTATTACTTTCTGCTGATCCAGGTAAGACCTCAGCCTGAGTAGTACATATCCTAACCACCAGTTTCTGGAAAGACACAAAAATGGTTTAAAAAGATGTTCAATGGACTGTAAAAGTAAAAGAATTTTTCTTAGCTAGTTAGCATAGGGAATTGGCTGTTGTAAGATGGTGGAAAATATTCCAGCAGAATGATCATTAAATGTCAATTTATTACTTTGAAATTGTTTTTGTTTGTTTGCTCTTTCTCTTTTACTTCTTTTTCAGGAGAATGTCAAGCAAGTAGCTATGAGATAGTCTTAGGATTGTTAATAATGTAACATTGTTCCTTTATTTTTGTCAAAATGGTGAGCTTGTCACTTCTCATTAAGTAGAGGCAGGCCTAAGAAAATAGTACTACAGTTGTAGTTAAATCTTTTTTTTTTTTTTTTTTTCTCGTTATATATTATTAAATGGAAAAATGGAACCATGTACAGAAACTGTAAACTTTTGTGATGCAGACCGGTCAACACTTATGAGGGTAAATTATTAAGGTAAATGCCTACCGATAATCTTAGAAGTCTAGTGACTGTTATGGACTGTCTCAACAATTGTAAGTTGCTGAATGTCGAGGACGACATTAATCCAGAGGGGGAGAACCGTGTATGTGACCCGGGGTAAGTCCATCTTGTCACTGTTCTTATTAACGTGTTAATTTAGTAGTACTTCTCCTTGGCCATTAGAGGGCTGCCCAAATAGTACCAGCACACAGCATGGTTGGGTTGTATGCACAGAAGGGACTGAACAGTCAAACCTAGTGTGTGTGCTTGCTAGGAAAAAGGGGAGGAGACAGAAGTTTCTGGAACATGTTAGGGGAGTGGATTCTGGGTAGTTTAGGTCCTATCGAGGACAGAGTGAGGACACAGAAGAAGTGAGAGACGTAAAGGACAGAATCTGTAGTGTGGCTGCAGCCATTGCACACCAGTGTGAAGAGCAGCCAGCAAATCACAGCTCAGGAGTGACAGGATATGACTTAGTGATACCCTCAAGGTATCTGTGAGCATCATTACCCCCTGTAAGCAGTTAAACTGTGTGAAGGGCAGGAAGCCCATTTGCATTTGCTGTTATCATTGATGTTTACTGAAGTTACTGTATGGAGAATGGACTTGAACAAAGCCTGTTAAACTGCCCTACAGTGGAACCTGTTACCTTTGATGTGTGCTGTGAAGAGAATAATAACAAGGGCCCAACTCACTGCAACCCCCCCCCCCCCCCCCCCAGTTCCCTCAGAATCCTAAAGAACTCTTCATACCCCACGCTGCAACCCTATCATAGTGGCGTGTGGATAACAGGGGCCATAGCCGTCCATCACTCGGTGCAGCACCAGGTGTATCCAGGGGAGGGGCCATAGCCGTCCATCAATCGCTGCACCAGGTGTATCCAGGGGAGGGGCCATAGCCTGGATCCAGGGGAGGGGCCATAGCCGTCCATCACTCGGTGTCCACCAGGTGGATCCAGGGGAGGGGCCATAGCCGTCCATCACTCGGTGCAGCACCAGGTGGATCCAGGGGAGGGGCCATAGCCGTCCATCGCTCGGTGCAGCACCAGGTGGATCCAGGGGGGGGCCATAGCCGCCCATCACTCGGTGCAGCACCAGGTGGATCCAGGGGAGGGGCCATAGCCATCCATCACTCGGTGCCCACCTGGTGGATCCAGGGGAGGAGCCATAGCCGTCCATCACTCGGTGCTGCACCAGGTGGATCCAGGGGAGGGGCCATAGCCGTCCATCACTCGGTGCCCACCAGGTGTAGCCAGGGGAGGAGCCATAGCCGTCCATCACTCGGTGCCCACCTGGTTGATACAGGGGAGGAGCCATAGCCGTCCATCACTCGGTGCTGCACCAAGTGGATCCAGGGGAGGGGCCATAGCCATCCATCACTCGGTGCAGAACCAGGTGGATCCAGGGGAGGGGCCATAGCCGCCCATCACTCGGTGCAGCACCAGGTGGATCCAGGGGAGGGGCCATAGCCGCCCATCACTCGGTGCCCACCAGGTGGATCCAGGGGAGGGGCCATAGCCGTCCATCACTCGGTGCAGCACCAGGTGGATCCAGGGGAGGGGCCATAGCCGTCCATCACTCGGTGCAGCACCAGGTGTATCCAGGGGAGGGGCCATAGCCGTCCATCACTCGGTGCCCACCAGGTGGATCCAGGGGAGGGGCCATAGCCGTCCATCACTCGGTGCCCACCAGGTGGATCCAGGGGAGGGGCCATAGCCGTCCATCACTCGGTGCCCACCTGGTGGATCCAGGGGAGGGGCCATAGCCGTCCATCACTCGGTGCTGCACCAAGTGGATCCAGGGGAGGGGCCATAGCCATCCATCACTCGGTGCAGCACCAGGTGGATCCAGGGGAGGGGCCATAGCCGTCCATCACTCGGTGCAGCACCAGGTGGATCCAGGGGAGGAGCCATAGCCGTCCATCACTCGGTGCCCACCAGGTGTATCCAGGGGAGGGGCCATAGCCGTCCATCACTCGGTGCAGCACCAGGTGGATCCAGGGGAGGGGCCATAGCCGTCCATCACTCGGTGCCCACCAGGTGGATCCAGGGGAGGGGCCATAGCCGTCCATCACTCGGTGCAGCACCAGGTGGATCCAGGGGAGGGGCCATAGCCGTCCATCACTCGGTGCCCACCAGGTGTATCCAGGGGAGGGGCCATAGCCGTCCATCACTCGGTGCCCACCAGGTGTATCCAGGGGAGGGGCCATAGCCGTCCATCGCTCGGTGCCCACCAGGTGTATCCAGGGGAGGGGCCATAGCCGTCCATCACTCGGTGCAGCACCAGGTGGATCCAGGGGAGGGGCCATAGCCGTCCATCACTCGGTGCACCAGGTGGATCCAGGGGAGGGGCCATAGCCGTCCATCACTCGGTGCCCACCAGGTGGATCCAGGGGAGGGGCCATAGCCGTCCATCACTCGGTGCCCACCAGGTGTATCCAGGGGAGGGGCCATAGCCGTCCATCACTCGGTGCCCACCAGGTGGATCCAGGGGAGGGGCCATAGCCGTCCATCACTCGGTGCAGCACCAGGTGGATCCAGGGGAGGGGCCATAGCCGTCCATCACTCGGTGCACCAGGTGTATCCAGGGGAGGGGCCATAGCCGCCCATCACTCGGTGCAGCACCAGGTGTATCCAGGGGAGGGGCCATAGCCGCCCATCACTCGGTGCTGCACCATAGAAAGCGGGTGTTCTCCATAGTAAACGCTTACGCAGCAAACACTGACCAAGCCGCCTTCTTTGAAAACCTTATGGATAAATCCAGGGACTGAGATTTTCTGTGGGGACTTTAATGTAACATTGGATCCGAAAAATCGACATTGTCACATTCCACCAATAAAAGAGGGAAGAAAGCGACGCTCCGACTACAACTCTGCGACTCCTGGAGGATGCAGCCCCCCCCCCCCCAACCCCCCACCCGTCTGAGAGAGACTTCTGTGACTACTGGAGGATGCAGCACCCCCCCCCCCCTCCCCCGTCTGACAGAGACTTCTGTGACTTCTGGAGGATGCAGCCCCCCCTCCCCCCTGTCTGACAGAGACTTCTGTGACTCCTGGAGGATGCAGCCCCCCCCCCCCACACCCATCTGACAGAGACTTCTGTGACTCCGGAGGATGCACTCCCCCCCCCCCCACCCCGTCTGACAGAGATGGTATTTTCTTCCCCCCTCCCCACGGGTCTTACAGTCACATTATGGTGCAGCGCTCCGCTCTCCCACCCCTATCGGTCACTTCTATTGGGACTATCCTGTGGTCGGACCCCGCGCCGCTCTTCTGTTCTCTCCCCGCGGTGCAGCCCATGTGGAATTGGAAACTCAACAAGTCCTTGCTGTTAGATAACCTCTGCGCCGCGGAGATGAGCAGCCTGATGGAGACCCCTCCTCTCCTGCCATTCACTGTGTGATCAGGGGGTCTTCATAAAGCATGGATCCAGACCGGACAGGGCGGCGGCGCTCGCTAAGGTCCATCAGATAGAGCTCGCTGATAAACGCGCCCTTTCCCCCCCAGTTCTCAGAGAAGGGCGCTAGGTTGGCAGTTAAGAGACTCCTTGAGGCTTCTTGGGGCGGCTGCAGCGGTGCCGAATGTAGGGCCCTCCGCTCCCGCACTGTCCTTCCATAAACCCCCGGTCACCGCGGTCGTCCACGGCCGATACCACCAGAGCTTCTCAGGCTTCTCAGACTATATCACCTCTCGCCCCCGTCTCTCAGCCGTTGGAGGAGCCTTTCTCGTTACAGGAGCTAGAGCTGGTTATCAAGGATCTTCCGGGAGGCAGAAGCCCTGGACCTGACCGCTTTATGGACAAATTCTTCAAAACTTTACGGGATCAATTGTCTCCTCTGCTGCTGCAGAGCTTTAACGCCGTCTCCCCTGAAGTCCCCTCCCCACCGCAGGCGACATTGGCGCATGTGGCAGTTATCCCCAAACCAGGGATGGGTCCACAGGCGGGTAGCAGCTGTCGCCCCAGATCTCTGCTGAATGTTACAATGTGCGCTAAACTGATAGCCAAGCGGCGTGACCCCTGCTCCGCGCTCTCGTGCGTCCTGACCAAGTGGGCTCTGTGCCGGGCAGAGAAGCGACACGATCCAGACCGTGGGTCTCATCCATTACGCTCGGTCTCACATTCTTCCTTTGGTGGTCTTGTTGCTTGACGCGGAGAAGGCCTTCTTGACTCACATTGGCCTAGGTCAGGGGTCCATAAATTACCAAGGAAAACTACAAAGCTACACTTACTGCTCAATGGCTGAAAGATATACTGAGTCCCATCAGCAGGCATCTCTGGCCCAATGCTGCATGGGAAAGATAGGCAGGTGCCGGATATTAATGAGCCAATGCTCTAGGTACTTATTCACACCAGCATGCAGAAAGCCACAGTATAACACATATGGAGAATGCCATAGATAAGGCGATGCAAAGGGTAACGCCATTCATACGGGAAACACCATGCTGAGTTACAGCCTATATGGTGTTCCCGTATGAATGGCGTTACCCTTTGCATCGCCTTATCTATGGCATTCTTCCTATGTGTTATACTGTGGCTTTCTGCATGCTGGTGTGAATTAGTACCTAGAGCATTGGCTCATTAATATCCGGCACCTGCCTATCTTTCCCATGCAGCATTTGGGCCAGAGATGCCTGCTGATGGGACTCAGTATATCTTTCAGCCATTGAGCAGTAAGTGTAGCTTTGTAGTTTTCCTTGGTAATTTATGTTCCATTTTTTTTGTGGTTTTATTTTTAATAGTCTAGGTCAGGGGTCCTCAAACTGCGGCACTCCAGCTGTTGGGAAACTACAACTCCCATCATGCATTTATATAATCGATAACAGTGGGGATGATGGGAGTTGTGGTTTCCCGACAGCTGGAGGGCCACAATTTGAGGATGCCTGGCCTGGGTCCTAGTCTCCTCTCTATGATTTCCGCTCTTTACATATCTCCCTCGGCACAGGTCAAGGTCAATGGATCCCTCTCTGAGGCCTTCTGCATCTTCAATGGGACGCGGCAGGGTTGCCCCCTGTCTCTATACATATTGATCATGGAGAATTTGCTGGCCTCAATCAGAGCTCATCCTGACATTGGAGCATGAGAGCCCAAGGGTGCAGCATTTGCTGATGACCTATGGGTCTATATCACAAATCCACAGATCTCGCTTCTGCCCTGATGTCAGTAATAGCACAATTTGGGAATTTGTCTAATTCCAAGATAACTTCATCCAAATGTGAAGCGCTCAATATCGGTCTCTCTCCAACCCCCCCTTTGCCTGCCCCGGAGGCAGATCTCTGCCGATCTCTCCAAATTATTTCCAGATCATTTTATCCCACTTGTTAATCAATCACAGATCTGGACGCCAGGACTGAGAAGGACCTTTCATGGTTTGGCAGGAGAAACGCGCTGAAGACGTCTATCCTCCCGAAATTTTTATACTTCTTCCAAACGACCCCCATCGCCAGCCCTGCCTGATACTGGAGAGACATCCGGAGGAGCTTCTGTGCCTTCGTCTGGTCGTCCCGCAAGCCCAGAATTGCATCCGATGTGCTGATCAGACCTCAGGAAGCTGGGCTCCCAGATTGTAAGTGACACCATTTGGCCTCGGCTTACTCCCGTTTTCTGGCTTTGGCCCTGGATCGAGATAGGAGATTGTGGGTGCGGCTGTATATTTGTCCCGTCTGTGGCGGTGCTCCCCTGGATCTGGACTCCCTGAGCTCATGGTCATCTTCCCTTTGTCCACTCTCTACTCTCAGAGACTCTCCTATGATGGAATTGACCGCAGTGGTCCTTGCGTGCCAGTCACGGATCATCCGGAGTTTCCCCCCCGCTCTTCTTCTGCTGCCTTTTTAGGCGGCACAAAGATAGCCCCTCTACGCTTTGTGCATGTGGTCGAGCCAGGGCAACTGAAATCCTCCAATGACATCTTCCAAAGGGGTAGTGCTCCAGCTAGAGCTCATTTTCAACACCTCCAGTTAAAGGGGTTATGTCATGAAGTGAGTTCCTTACCTCTTATCTGCTCAGGAGAGAAGATAAACAAAGCATGAACGGCTGCAGGGGAGAGAGGGAGGGGGTTGAGCAGAGCCAGGAAGCAGGGAGCGTCTCTAATGTTTACTCAAATAATAACATTACAACCAGTGGATTCTCTATACAGCAGACAGCCTCATACACTGCACTTTTTCCCCAGACCCTTGCAAGCTCCTTCATGTTTCCTGTCATCAGATAAGAAGTGCAAACACGCAAGCAAGGCCAGATCAGCTCCTGGTCGTGTCTAATGAAAACTTTCAGGTAACTAAGGAGGACTGAGCAATGCTGTAGCTCTCACAGACCTAACTTTTTGTAATCACATATATTTAGAAAAGTGATAAATACCCATTTTGGAGGATCCCACGTCAACATTACATCGTGGCAAAACCACTTTAACTCTTTTTTTTTAATAAAGTGAAATCCGAACCAGATTTGCTCCGACCACCCACTGACTTTGAGCAGCTGGTCCTGGCAGCCTCCAGCCCGCACCTTGCCCTCTCAATTATGTACAAATTGCTTCTCAGTCCTCCTCCTTCTCAGTTCCCGTCTTATTGTTGTCACTGGGAGAACGAGTTGGGTCTTTCCTTTATGGACCTACAGATGTTTTCAGTTGACGCATAGGACCACAATAGCCTCTAAGCACCAAGAAACATGTTATAAGGTGCTTTCCAGATTGTATCGGGTGCCCTCAGAAGATCCATGGACACACGTAGCCGTGGATTTTATCACTGACCTTCCACCCTCCTCAAATAATACCGTCATTTGGGTGGTTACGGACCAGTGCTCGAAGATGTCCCACTTCGTGTCCCTGCCCGGGCTCTGCTCCTCAGCTGGCGAGTCACTTCTTCCTACACTCGTCTTGGATAGGGGTCCAATTCATCTTCAAATTCTGGCGCTCTCTGTGCTCTCGTCTTCAAGTCAAGTTGGACTTTTCTTCGGCTTACAACCCTCAAACTAACGGGCAAGTGGAAAGGGTAAACCAAAGTCTGGGGGACTGTCTGTGCCACTTTGTTTCTGTACAACAGGACGACTGGTCCAACTTGCTAGCTGGGGCAGAATTTTCTTACAACCACCAGGACTCGGATGTAGCTAGAGCCTCCACGTTCTTTATTGTCTACGGCCACCACCATCGCCCCCCTCGCTCTGTCTCTTCTGAAGTCCCTGCTGTAGATGACAAAGTACGGGACATCACGACCATCGGGCAAGACACTCGACGCTCCTTACTGAAGGCTCCTTCCCATATGAAAACTCAGGCGACAAGAAGAGGAGAACTCCCCCGACCTTCTCTACAGGGGACAAGGTTTGGTTGTCCACCAAGTATATGCACTTAAATATCCCCAGCTACAAGGTGGGTCCCTGGTTCCTTTCATGGTCCTTCGACAAATTAACCCTGTGACTTACAAGCTGTGTCTGCCTCCGTCTCTCCGTATCCCGAATTTCTTCCATGTCTCCCTCCTCAAGCCTTTGGTCCTCAACCGGTTTTCCTGGGAGGAGGTCTTTCCTCCTCCAGTATCGGACTTGATATCTTTGAAGTGAAGGAGATCTTGGCCATGAAGACCACTAGGGGAAAATGGTTCTTCCTTGATGACTGGAAGCGGTTGGGGCCTGAAGAGAGGTCCTAGGAGCCAGAGGCCAATATCTAGGATCAGGATCTTGTTTGCAGGTTTCTTCTGCCTAAAAAGAGGGGAGGACTAAGTGGGGGGAGGGGGTTACTGTCCCAGGCAGTGCCGCAGCTGGACATGCTGGCTGTGGGCGCACCCGTGTCCCCTCTCCCTGCACAATGCCGGGGACAGGTGGCGCCGCGGCCCGCATGTGGGCGCACTCGTTCTGTCAGCAGGTACTCACCTATCCGCGCTCCTGCTCATCCGTGCTCCTCTGCTGGCCGGTGCGTGCAGTCTCGCTCTGAGATTTAAAGGGCCAGCACACCGGTAATTGGCTAACTGCCCGGCGCTGAGCCTATATATTCTGGGCTCCTCCCGCACTTCTCTGCCGGATCTACAGTGCTCTAAGCCTTAGAGAAAGTTTCCAGATTGTGTTATTGTTCTACCAAGTTCCAGTCCCTTTGCTGCCTGTCCTGACCTTCCTGCCTGTCCCCAACTACGAGCCAGCCTGACTATTCTGTACCTCACCCTCCACTGCAGGCACCAGGGGTAGTGACCTGGGGGTTCGCTGGCCGCAGCAAGTCCAACCCGCTTTGTGGCGGGCTTTGGTGGAAACCATTGGCGTCTTAGACTCTGCTCCCTGGTGCGGCTCATACCTTCGCCTGCAGCGGAGCCACCACTCCAGCCGTTACAGGTTTGTAAATTACGAAGTGATTCTGGAATGGAGTTTCAGACGGTCCTTGTAGGCGCCGATCCCTGAGGTCCCCGGGTCAGATACCTCTGGAGGACGCTGCTGCAGGGTGGACACAGAGATGACACAAGAAACAGACTCCTTGCACTTTCTGCAATTTATTGGTCACTGTTCCATAAAGACATAAAACTATAATGAAGTCAAAAAATAGATATAATATATAATATAATCCTCTAATTCTTACAGCACTAACACAGGGACTATACACAGCACAGCCCTCCCCCACCCTCTGGGAAGGGCAGTGACTACAAGTGGCTCTCTGTATGGACACTGCAGACCCTTGGGGCCAAGTCAGTAAAGGTCTGCAGGATCCAAGGGCTTGTCGGCCCAGTCCTCGTAGGTGGTCCACACAGTATCGGAGGATCAGGAGCGGTCACTATAGCTACCTCATTTCTATCCTCTCTGCTGAGACCTCATCACATGAAGCTCCAGGCCCAAAGAGTAAGGCTGCACCACTGAGACCATTCACATCAATGTCCACACCTAATGGCTGGTATGGATGTGGAACGTGATGTGATGGTGATGTAGATCTTGGAGTGGACGGTGATGTAGACCTTGGAGTGGACGTGATGTAGACCTTGGAGTGGATGGTGGACTTTGGTGTGGATGGTGATGTAGACCTTGAAGTGGATGGTTATGTGGACTTTGGTGTGGATGGTGATGTAGACCTTGGCGTGGATGGTGATGTAGATCTTGGAGTGGACGGTGATGTAGACCTTGGAGTGGACGTGATGTAGACCTTGGAGTGGATGGTGATGAGGACTGTGGTGTGGACCTTGGAGTGGATGGTGATGTACACCTTGATGGTGATGTGGACCTTGGTGTGGAAGGTGATGTAGACCATGGTGTAGATGTTTGTGTGGATGGTGATGTAGACCTGGGTGTGGAAGGTGGATGGTGATATAGACCTTGGTGTGGATGGTGATGTGGACCTTGGAGTAGATGGTGATGTAGTCCTTGGTGTGGATGGTGATGTTGGCCATGGTGTAGACCTTGGAGTGGACGGTGATGTAGACCTGGGTGTGGAAGGTGGATGTGGATGGTGATATAGACCTTGGTGTGGATGGTGATGTGGACCTTGGAGTGGATGGTGATGTAAACGTTGGTGCAGATAGTGGATGAGGAGGGTGATGTAGACCTGGGTGTGGAAGGTGATATAGACCTTGGTATGAATGGTGATGTGGACCTTGGTGTGGATGGTGGATGTTGAAATTGATGTGGATGGTGATGTGGATGGTGATGTGAACCTTGGTGTGAACCTTGGAGTGGACGGTGATGTACACCTTAAAGGCGATGTGCACTAGACCTTGGAGTGGATGGGGATGAGGACTGTGGTGTGGACCTTGGAGTGGATGGTAATGTGAACCTTGGTGTGGACTTGTGAGTTGGTGGTGATATGGACCTTGGTGTGGAAAACAATATTTGGTCTGCACATAGCAAAAAAAATTTGAAAAAAAAATGAGCATAGGTGCACACTGGTGTGGCAGTAACATACAAACACAATGCGCGGCTCTACTAGCACTAAAAAACTATCAAAAAGGCACATGGTACTTAGAATATATAAAGAATTTTGAGGTTCTTAGTTCACATTTTTGATCAAACCTGTTTAAGCTCACCTGCCAATCAGCAAGGTGACCTCAATACAGGTGGGAACCCACTCTATTGATACCCCTCTTGGTGCCTGTTCAGACCTCCACATTTCAGGGAAAGAAGATTCCAGCTACAAGCTACTCTGCATTGATTTAAAAGAACTAAGAACCTCAAAAATGTTTATGTTTTCTAAGTAGCAGAAATCCTTTACCAAAAATTCCTATGTTCTTTTTGATAGTTTCTTAATGCTATTATTGTGCTGCTGATATTGGATTGTGGTTGTAGACCTCGGTGTGGATGGTGATGTGGACCTCGGTGTGGATGGTGATGTGGACCTCGGTGTGGATGGTGAGGTAGACCTTGGTGTGGATGGTGATGTAGACCTTGGTGTGGACCTTGGTGTGGATGGTGAGGTAGACCTTGGTTTGGACCTTGGTGTGGATGGTGATGTAGACCTTGGGATGATGATGTGGACCTCGGTGTGGATGATGATGTAGACCTTGGTGTGGACCTCGGTGTGGATGGTGATGTGGACCCTGGTGTGGATGGTGATGTGGACCCTGGTGTGGATGGTGATGTGGACCTTGGTGTGGATGGTGATGTGGACCTTGGTGTGGACCTCGGTGTGGATGGTGATGTAGACCTTGGTGTGGACCTTGGTGTGGATGGTGAGGTAGACCTTGGTTTGGACCTCGGTGTGGATGGTGATGTAGACCTGTAGGACTGTGTGGATGGTGATGTGGACCTTGAGTGTGGATGGGGTTGATGGTAGACCCTTTGGTGTAGACCTTGGAGTGGATGGTGATGTGGACCTGGTGTGGATGGTGATGTGGACCTTGGTGTGGATGGTGATGTGGACCTTGGTGTGGACCTCGGTGTGAGGGACTGGGTGATGGTAGAAACCCTTGGTGTGGAGAGTCCTGTGTTTTGGGTGTGGATGGTGATGTAGACCTTGGTGTGGACCTCGGTGTGGATGGTGATGTGGACCTCGGTGTGGACCTTAGTGTGGATGGTGATGTAGACCTTGGTGTGGATTTTGGGGACTTGTGGATCGGGTTGGATGGTGTGGACCTTGGTGTGGATGGTGATGTGGACCTTGGTGTGGATGGTGATGTGGACCTTGGTGTGGATGGTGATGTGGACCTCGGTGTGGATGGTGATGTGGACCTCAGTGTGGACCTTAGTGTGGATGGTGATGTAGACCTTGGTGTGGATGGTGATGTGGATCTTGGTGTGGACCTCGGTGTGGATGGTGATGTGGACCTTGGTGTGGATGGTGATGTGGACCTCGGTGTGGATGGTGATGTGGACCTCGGTGTGGATGGTGATGTGGACCTCGGTGTGGATGGTGATGTGGACCTTGGTGTGGATGGTGATGTGGACCTCGGTGTGGATGGTGATGTGGACCTCGGTGTGGACCTTAGTGTGGATGGTGATGTAGACCTTGGTGTGGATGGTGATGTGGATCTTGGTGTGGACCTCGGTGTGGATGGTGATGTGGACCTTGGTGTGGACCTCGGTGTGGATGGTGATGTGGACCTCGGTGTGGATGGTGATGTGGACCTTGGTGTGGATGGTGATGTGCACCTCGGTGTGGATGGTGATGTGGACCTCGTTGTGGATGGTGATGTGGACCTCGGTGTGGATGGTGATGTGGACCTCGGTGTGGATGGTGATGTGGACCTCGGTGTGGATGGTGATGTGGACCTCGGTGTGGATGGTGATGTGGACCTTGGTGTGGATGGTGATGTGGACCTCGGTGTGGATGGTGATGTGGACCTCGGTGTGGACCTTAGTGTGGATGGTGATGTAGACCTTGGTGTGGATCTTGGTGTGGATGGTGATGTGGATCTTGGTGTGGACCTCGGTGTGGATGGTGATGTGGACCCTGGTGTGGATGGTGATGTAGACCTTGGTGTGGACCTTGGTGTGGATGGTGATGTGGACCTTGTGTAGACGGGAAGGGTGATGTAGACCTTGGTGTAGACCAGGCATCCTCAAACTGCGGCCCTCCAGCTGTTGGGAAACTACAACTCCCATCATTCCCACTGTTATAGATTATATAAATGCATGATGGGAGTTGTAGTTTCCCAACAGCTGGAGGGCCGCAGTTTGAGGATGCCTGGTGTAGACCTTGGATGGTGATGTAGACCTTGGTGTGGATGGAGAGGGTGACGTAGACCTTGGACGGTGATGTAGACCTCCATGTGTATCCACACACCATGTTGCAGTGGAGCCAGGATGTGTATCCAGTGGTGCAGCCGCAGGTGTTGGGCCTTGGTCTCGGCAGAGGAGTAAGAGATTCCAGAGCGGTTTTCACATATTTGAAGGGAATTTAGTATTTGTTCTGGAGTGCCGGTCTGCTGTTTCCGCAGAGCGATGGCTGCCCCAGGGTGGGGGCTCAGGGAGGGAGGGGACTGGATCCAGCGCTGGAATATATAGATGTGTATATAAATACTTCTATATATAAAAATATATATAGCATCAAAAATATATTCTGAAATATGTATATACACAGGCGTGCGTGAGGCTACATACAGTCGCCTCGTATACGGGACCACACGTGGTCTCAGGAGTTCTGATATACAGTGATACACCCAACAGAGGGCAACGAATACGACAGCGTCCAAACCAAGACCCTTCCGTCTGAACACAACCGCTCGCTACGCCCTCCATTCCTACCCGGGGGCAGAAATACACATCGAGAAGAGAGGAATCTAATACTTGAGCGTGAAAGGGAAGGAGCTAGAGCCTCAGCAGTAGCCACATCCCTGGCAGCACAGAGGTTAACCGCTGCCCTCCTCCCGCACCCCCAGGACACCCCATCTCACAGCAGTGGTCGCGGCCTCTCGTCTGGAGATCCTGGACGCGGCTCCGGCTGGCAGCATTGTGTTACGGAATGTAGACGGCAAAATCTTCTGGACAGCGCTCAGCTCTCCCCAACCACACGTCTGGGCAATGAAAAGTGGGAGCGGAGAAGGAAGTAGCAGCTAAAGCCCTCACGACAAGGGAGAAAGACCCTCCAGTGGAGACTCCCTCCAGAGTCCTACAGGGAATGTCAGGAGTATGTGGAGCAAGACGACCACAAACAGAAGAGTGGAAGCAGGAGCAGGGGTGGGGAGGGTCGACAGAGGGCCAGGAGCAGGGGTGGGGAGGGTCCTCAGAGGCCTAGGAGCAGGGGTGGGGAGGGTCGACAGAGGGCCAGGAGCCGGGGTGGGGGAGGGTCCTCAGAGGACCAGGAGCAGGGGTGTGGAGGGTCCTCAGAGGACCAGGAGCAGGGGTGGGGAGGGTCCTCAGAGGACCAAGAGCAGGGGTGGGGAGGGTCCTCAGAGGACCAGGAACAAGGGTGGGGAGGGTCCTCAGAGGCCTAGGAGCAGGGGTGGGGAGGGTCCTCAGAGGACCAAGAGTCGGAGTGGGGAGGGTCGACAGAGGGCCAGGGGAAGGGAGGGTCCTCAGAGGCCCAGGAACCAAGGGGTGGGGAGGTTCCTCAGAGGCCCAGGAGCAGGGGTGGGGCGGGTGGACAGAGGCAAAGGAGCAGGGGTTGGGAGGGTCCACAGAGGACCAGGAGAAGGGGTGGGGAGGGTCCTCAGAGGGCCAGGTGCCAAGGGGGGGTTGTGTCTCAGAAGGCCAGGAAAAAGGTGGGGGGGGGGGGGGTCTCCGAAGGCCAGGAGCAAGGGGGGGGGGGGTCTCAGAGGGTCAGGAGCCAGGTGGAGGGGTGTCTAAGAGGGCCAGGAGCAAAGAGGGGTCTGAGAGGGCCAGGAGCAAAGGGGAAGAGGTGTCTCAGAGGACCAGGAGCGGAGGGGAGTTGTGTCTCAGAGGGTCGTGGGGGGGATGGGGGAGGGGATGTTTACCCATCAGAGGGCCAGGAGTGAGGGGGAGCTGAGCGAGTCGGAGGAGGAGCGCTCACTTCCGCTGCTACGCTGGTACCGGCTTCCACAGGCGCCTCCCTCTGGGGAGGTGAACACAAATGAAGATGTGTAAGATCCAGCGCTGGTGGCACAGTCCGAGTCCGGTAGTGGGGGCAAACAGATAGGGAATGATACCTCCGGCTGGGGGGCATATGAAGGCAGCAGTCCACCATGGGGAAAAGATGTGGCCGGCTCGGGGAGGGGCAGCTCAGGGTCCTCATAGGGCAGTTTGCATCCCGATCGGTGGGAGAGAAGAGCAAACTCCAGCTGTTCCTTCTGTCTGCGCAGCTCATCAATCTCCGCCTCAAGGTTGGACTTCTCCTCCTCCAAGAGGTCCGTTTCCTGCAAGATGGAGAGAGATCCCATGAGAAAATGCAGGGAGGTCGCATGTCAACTCAACAATTCCCTGAAGGAAGATTCTGCCACCCAGCTGGCCACTCATTATACAGGCTATATCAGCTTTGAGGACAGATTCTGCCCCATTACTCAGGATGCCAATCATCTAGGACACCCATCACTCAAGAGGCCCATCACACAAGAGGCTCAAGAGGCCCATCACTCAAGACGCCCATCACTCAAGAGGCTCAAGAGGCCCATCACTCGAGAGGCCCATCACTCGAGAGGTCCATCGCTCGAGAGGCCCATCACTCGAGAGGCCCATCACTCGAGAGGCCCATCGCTCGAGAGGCCCATCGCTCGAGAGGCCCATCGCTCGAGAGGCCCATCGCTCGAGAGGCCCATCGCTCAAGAGGCCCATCGCTCAAGACGTCCATCGTTCAAGAGGCCCATCGCTCAAGAGACCCATCTCTCAAGAGACCCATCTCTCAAGAGACCCATCTCTCAAGAGGCCCATCACTCAAGAGGCTCATCACTCAAGATGGAGGTAGATCACATGACAAGGCAACAATTCCCTAATCATGAAGTGAGATCCTGTCCCCTAGCTGGCCGCTCATTATACAGGCTATATCAGCTCCAAGGATAGAATCTGTCTCATTACTCAGGATGCCAATCATTTAGGACACCCATCACTCAAGAGGCCTAACACTCAGGATGCTCATCACTCAAGAGGTATAACACTTAAGAGGTCCAACACTCAACAGGCCCAACACTCAACAGGCCCAACACTCAACAGGCCCAACACTCAACAGGCCCAACACTCAACAGGCCCAACACTCAAGAGGCCGAACACTAAGGATGCTCATCACTCAAGAGGCATAACACTTAAGAGGTCCAACACTCAACAGGCCCATCACTCAAAAGATGCTCAAAGCTCAAGAGGCCCATCACTTAAAAGGCGCATCACTCAAGATGGAGGGAGATCACATGACTATGCAAAAATTCCCCAATCATGAAGTGAGATCCTGCTCCCTAGGTGGCCGCTCATTATACAGGCTATATCAGCTCTGAGGATAGAATCTGCCCCATTACTCAAGGATACTCATCGCTCAAGATGACAATCATTTAGGATGCCCATCATTCAAGAGGCCAAACATTCAAGAGGTCCATCACTCAAAAGGCCAAAAAATCAGGATGCTGAACACTCAAGAGGTCCATTACTCAAGAGGCCCATCGTTCTAGAGGCCCATCGTTCAAGAGGCCCATCGCTCAAGAGGCCCATCGCTCAAGAGGCCCATCGCTTAAGAGGCCCATCCTCAAACCCCCCCCCCCCAAACCCACCCCCAAAACCAGAAAACCCCCCAAAAACCAACCAAAAACCACCCAAAAACCACCCCAAAACCAAAACCCCCAAAATTAAAGTAAAAAAAAAAAAAAAACCCCCCAACAAAAACCCCCCACCCCCAAAACACAAATACCCAAAAAACCCCCTTCTTTCCCCCCCCCTTTTTGGGCCCCCCCCCCAAACCAACCCAATGCTCACCTCAAGGGAAACCCCCCAAAGGCCAAAACCCACCCAAAAAAAAACCCCCCCTAACCCCCCCCCCCCAAAAACCAAAACCTCCCAAAACCGGACCCCCCCCATCCACCCCCCAACCCAAACACCCACCCCAAAAAATCCCCCCCCCCCCCACAAAAAACCTCCCCCAAAAGGGGGGTCCAACACCAAAAACCCCCAACAAAAACCCCTCCCACCCCCAAAAACCATTCACCTAAAGAATTCCCAAAACCAAAAAACCACCTAAAATACCATTTAAACCCACAAAAAGAAAAATTAAAAACCCAAAAAACCAAAAAAAAAATAACAAAAAACCCCCCAAACCATTTTTTCCCCCCCTTTTTTTAACCCACCCAAGCCCCCAAACCTAAAAAGGGCCCCACGTTTAAACCCACCCCTCCCACCAAACCCCCCCCCTTTCCTCAACCTAACCCCCAAACCAAAAAAACCCACCAAAAAAAAACCCGCAAACAACAACCCCTTTTCACAAAACCCCCCCTTTTTGGGCAAACCCCAAAAATTTCAACCCCCCCCCCCAAAAACCCCTCAACCCACAAACCCCAATTTGGGCACCCACTTTTTAAAAAAACCTTTACCAAATCCCACAAAAACCCACCCCCAAAATCACCCACAAACCCCACACCAACCCTTTAAAAAAGACCAATTTTAAAAAATCCTTTCCAAAAGCCCCCCAACGCCCCCCCCACAGGATGCCCCAAGGATACTCACCCCCAAATTTCTCGGGGACCATACTGGGGGCCCAAAAAAACTCAAACCCCCCAAAACCCATCCCAAAAACCCAACTAAAGAGCCCCATCCAAAAAGGGGCCCCACCCTAAAGGGCCCCCCCTCAAGGGCCCATAATCAAAGGCCCTATTTGGGCCCTTCATTTTCCCATCATTCAACCGCCCACACTCGGGGCCCCCAACCGGGGGCCCTTTTAAGGGGGGGGGTTTCTGCCATAATAGGGGGACCCCAAGCATCTAGGACACTAAAATACCCACCCAGGTCCCATGATCCAGTGGAGAGAGGTTTCTTTTCTTATCGCTCTGAGACTCAGGTGCCAGGTAGGGTCATCAGATTTCTGCTGTCCTAATTTAGATTCAAATAAATTTAGACAAATTAACTGAGCCAATAACAATGGAGGAACGCGGCGTCTCAGGTGTTCAGGGGCTGTGGCTACTTCATGGTGGTGCCAACTCTACCACCTCCCAGTTTTCTTCCATTTGTCTTATTGTGGCGCGTTGTGATTTTAAAGCACCAAATGTCTTAGGTTCCAACATGAATAAATCTTACGAAACTCGAAGACACAAACTGAAGAGGCAACGCTAAATCTTCCCCAAAGTACTGTGGAGAGATGAAGCAGGGTGGACGCCTGCCATGTCCAGCATGGTGACAGCAGTTATATTCTGGATGACTGAAGAGCAGATACTGACCCAAATCTACACAGGGGCACTTACATTTATCAAGAGCAGGGCTACCGAATATAATTGAACAAGGGACGACCCCTAAGAGAGTCACAGTTGTCAGAGCGGTGGAACCCCAACCCCCTGGTGACCTCTTACATTCTGTAGTCGGTCGGTCAGCTCTCGCCTTCGGTTCCTGCACTTGGCGGCAGCAAGCTTGTTCCTCTCTCTCCGGACTCGTCTCTTCTCCTCTTCTTCGGGAGTCAGCTGTACAAGGAGGACATGTCTGGTGAGAAGGGTCATTTCAGGTGACATCTACCTGAATCTGCACAAGACTACTTACTGCTTCCTCTCTAGGTCTTTTTCTGGATCTTGTAGGACGAGTTTCCTCTTGTCCAGAGGAAGAAGCAGCCGGCTGAGCTGTGCCATATGATGACCCTGATGGCGAAGTGTAGCTGGGGCCCGGAAGGTCATAAGGGTCAATAGATGGTACTGGTGTTTGCTGGGATTGAGCCATGGAGGAGATGAGGGCAGGAGTGACCAGCCACTGGAGGTCCTGACTACTGGTGATGGCCGTAACAGTGGGGACAAAGGAGGAGGGGACATCACACAAGGCGACACACTCCTGGAACAAAAAGAGAGACAACGATCATCACACTCCTGCAAGAGACTGGACAAAAAAAGAATGGAAGAGAGCAGAGACTTCAGAGGAAGAAGAGGAGAGACTGGTGAATGGGAAGAGGAGAAGAAGAGGAGAGACTAGAGGAAGGAGGAAGAGAAGAGGGGAGACTGAAAGGAGAGAAGAGGAGAGACCGGAGAAAGAGAAAGAGGAAGAGAAAAGGAAAGACCAGAGCAAGGGGGAAGAGATGAGGGGAGACCAAGGAAAAGAAAAGGAGAGACTGGAGGAAGAGCAGAGAAATTGGAGAAAGAGAAAAGCAGAAGAAGAGGAAGAGAAGAGGAGGAGAGACCGGAGGAAGAGAAGAGGAGAGACCGGAGAAAGAGAAGAGGAGAGACCGGAGAAAGAGAAGAGGAAGAGAAAAGGAAAGGCCAGAAAATGGGGGAAGAGATGAGGGGAGATCAAAGGAAGAGGAAAGGATAGACTGGAGGAAAAGAAAAGCAGAGGAAGAGGAAGAAAAGATGAGGAGAGATTGAAGGAAGAGAAGACTAGAGAATGATGGAAGTGAAGAGGAAGCGAAAAGATCTGAGAAAGGAGAGAAGATGAGGAGAGACCAGAGGAAGAGAAGAGGAGAGACCAGAGGAAGAGAAGAGGAGAGACCAGAGGAAGAGAAGAGGAGGAGAGACCAGAGGAAGAGAAGAGGAGAGACCAGAGGAAGAGAATGTATAACGCCGTTCCAGCACGGGTTTATGAAGGATCAGTCCTGTCAGACTAATCTCATCAGCTTCTATGAGAAGCTCAGTTCTAGACTGGATAGGGGGGAGGCACTGGATGTTGTATATCTAGATTTTTCTAAAGCATTTAAAACGGTGCCACATAAAAGGTTGGTAAATAAAATGAGAATGCTCGGACTGGGAGAAAATGTGTGCAAGTGGGTAAGCAACTGGCTTAGAGATAGAAAACAAAGGGTGGTGATTAATGGATCCCTGTTACTACTGGGGATCACAGGATTCAGTATTGGGCCCTATCCTCTTTATTATATTCATTAATGACCTTACACATAAAGTGCACAGTAGAATATCGATCTTTGCAGATGATACTAAGCTCTGTAAAGTAATCAGCACAATAGAGGATAATGTGTTATTACTTCACTAACAGAGCTCAAAAAGGGCATGGAAGCACATCTAGATGTAATAATATAACAAGTTATAGTGACCGGGATTCTGAGAAGGGTCTGGATACATTTCTAGATGTAATAATATAAAGAGTTATAGTGACCGGGATACTGGAGAAGGGTCCGGATATTTCCAGATGTAATAATATAACAAGTTATAGTGACCGGGATTCTGGAGAAGGGCCTGGATACATTTCTAGATGTAATAATATAAAACGTTATAGTGACCGGGATTCTGGAGAAGGGTCTGGAGACATTTCTAGATGTAAAATAATCAAAATAGTGACCGGATTCTGGGGAAGGGTC